>JAIOTZ010000182.1:0-78300 GCA_023374045.1 Limonium bicolor
GGATCGGGTTCGGATGATTCACGAAAGAATAAAAGTGGTTCAAGATAGGCAAAAGTCATATTTTGATTTGGGCAGAAGGCCAGTGGAATTTGAGGTTGGGAAGGTGTTCCTAAAGGTATCACCCACCAAGGGGGTGATGCAATTTGGGAAAAAGGGTAAGCTAGATCTAAATTTTGTGGGTCCTTATGAAGTTCTGGTAAGGGTAGGCAAAGTTTCTTATAGACCTGCTTTACCGATGGAATTAGAGCGGGTACATTATGTGTTCCATGTATCCCAGTAGAACCAGTATGTTTCGGATCCATTGCATGTTTTACAATCGGAATTTTTGGTGCGTGCGCATAATCTATCTTATGAAGAGTATCTTATTAGGATCTTGGATTGAAAGAGAAGAGACACTAGATCCAAATCAGTTCAGTGGGTGAAAGTGTTGTGGTCTAACCATGGGGTAAAGAAGCTACCTGGGAGGCAGAAGATGATATGAGAATGTGCTTTGGAAGATGAAAATTATTCCAGTAGATTTTGGGTGATACTTTATATGGATTGATTATAATATGGATGAAATCATTGCTAACTGATATGGGTGAATTACGTTTCCTTTGAATACGATTGTTTCTTTTGGAATTTGGTGTGTCCAAGAATTGTTTAAGCAATGTTGTTAAGTATGTGTATTGAATGGAAATTATTGAATGGAGATTATTGAATGGAATTGGAGTGATAATCTCTTTGGTTAAGCTGTAAGGTTGCAGCTTCGAGGATGAAGCTTTGTTTTAGGGAATGGTGTGAAATGCCCAAAAAAATCATAGTTCTTTAAGTTTCTTTCATATTAGCCTTAAACGTTACTTAGGTAGGGATCGGTTCTTTTGGTAGGTCGCTTCCGGGAGACTATTCTAGAAGATGTCCAGGGCCAGTTCTGGAAGAAACATTCCGGTAGAGAGGGTGAGTGGGTCGATAACCATTTCCTAAATTTACGTTGTGTCCTTAAGTTACTCAGAAAGGTACTAGCCAATCTTATTTTTTATAACCTTGCTCATATAAATACTCCTTTGATCTTTTAGTTACCCTAATTACTCCTGATAACCGTGAACTATACCACCGTTCAAACTAAAATAGACATCTTCACTACCTTTTCTTATCTTCTTCAATACCTATAGCATGGCATTCTTTTATTGTTTAGGCGAACTCGATTCAGAGTAACTTGGACTCTTTCTCGTATTTTCTTCTAAAGTTTCATGTATCTTGGTGGTGATTTCTAGCAGGGAGGTTCAAGTAATAAGTTGTTGTGTACTACCATTTTGTTACCTTGGTGAAAATTATACTTGATTTGGATTTGGGTGAACGATTTGGTGATTACATGAGTGAATTATTGTTTGTTTGTTGGTATTGACTGAAGTGGGAGATAACCGGCCAGAGCAATTAGGCAAAGACCGGACGAAGCAGGAAAGCGTTCTACCGGTAGATTTGCATGGAATGACCAAACATGGCAGGAAAGCGCTCAACCGGTAGTATTGTATGAACGGACCGGTTATGACTGAGCGACCGGTCGGTTAAGTTAGGAAAAGTAACCAATAGTTTTATATGTATAAGTTAAGAAAAGTATAGAGAAGATTCCAATATGTTGTAGAACTCTCTAAAAAGAGTGTAGACGGGGCCTATAAATAGGGGATATGACCATGTAAAATACACGCTTTCATATATCATTACACTTTTGTCATTCAATACTTTCCTGTCTATATTATCATCTCTGAAACATGAGTGAGTCGAAGAGAGTAGAGGGTTCCATAACAAGTGTGTAGCGAGAGAGGAGTGGAGTTCACATCTCTCCATTTCATTAATAAGGGGATCATTTCTTGGAAACATACATACAAACTGGATACACTGATTAGGCACCGCTACCAATGAATTGCGGTTTAAGCCACTATGATCTACTTCTACTCATTAAAAGTACCTTTAGGGGGTGTGCACACTTAAGGACGTAGGGTGAGGTGGAATGGTTACTCAAGAGATCCTTGGACTTCAAGTCCTTTTTCTTATGACCGGTGTGAACCCTTGAGGTTTTGGATAAATGTACCCAAAGGACCGTGGACCTAGTGTCCTTTGTCTTATGACCGGCGTGAACCTTTGGGGTGGTGGATTTTCTCCCTTATCAATCATCAATGTTGTGTGTTAGAATTAAAGAACTTACATGTTTGGATATTTGGATTTGGCTTCTGGACGATATGGTTGGTTTACCCTGGGTATTATATTCTGCACAAAAGTGTTTCGCACTAAAATGAATTTTACAGGTGTCACAATAGCTTACTCATTTTCACTGATTTACGTGACCCCTTTCTATGTCATTTATGAAACTGGTTGTAGGTTGATAGCCGAGATCTTGTCTTTTGGCTAGTGGGGACTGCGAAACGACTTAACAGTAGCTAGTAGTGTTTCAAACTGTTCCTGAGAGCATTTATTTCCAGAAGCCTGTTATGAATATTAGTTCTGGAAGCTTGTTCTAGTAGAATGAATTTTAGGGGTTATAGACTGAGACAAGATTTAACGATTACAATTGTAACTACCTTGACATTTAATGATGTTTATGTCTAACATTTGTTGGGATGCATTGGAAAGTTTAGCCTTAACGCTCACTCTTGTGGGTGTGACGGTAATACCGTGTTAGGTTTTAAATACTTCTGTTGTGACTGTGTTAGAGTTAGATACGGTAGATAATCGGGGTGTTACATTCACACTATTACTCAATTATCATTTCCGCTCTTGGTAAATCATTAGATGTATATTGATTGTGTTTGTGCATAGATATTAAGAAAAAGTTGGCTCACGTGTAGTTTTGGTGGGTTTATTATCATTGTGATCTATATAAGATCAATTTGACTAAATGCAAACGTTTTACTAATTAAGTAAGTTGGTGAGATTTTTGAGAGTTTGTTCCTGAGATTAGAATATTTTTACCCTAGCTTTTGGGTGTGAAACTCATCTTGGGGGTTTATTATCATTGTGATCTATATAAGATCAATTTGACTAAATGCAAACGTTTTACTAATTAAGTAAGTTGGTGAGATTTTTGAGAGTTTGTTCCTGAGATTAGAATATTTTTACCCTAGCTTTTGGGTGAAACTCATCTTGTGTGATAAGGGGATTCATGACCATAGGTTTCAGCTCTTCATTCATCATGTTAGTGATCCTCCTTGATTGCTTCTAGAACCTCATTACATCTCATGCGTGTTTTGGTTTCTATTTTTTTATAGTTAAGTAGTGAGTAAGTTTTGAACCCAGGATCTGTAATTCCTATACACCACTCCTCTCCCAACCAAGCCACATGGGCTTGGCCCCTTCTTACTAAGGAAATAAAAGTTTGACTATTATTGACCATATTTTAGTGTTACAATAAAACAACAAGGAAGTATATCAACATAAGTTGGAACAAATAATTAATTTACCTCATAACTTAAAAAGTGCATACTAATTTTTTAACGTCACATTACAAACCTTAGTATTACACATACTAACATAAAAACGCAACATGGCATGCACATCGATGCAGACAAACTACACCATTTATTGGTACACATAGTACTTAGTTCCCCCTTGACTTCTTCATTTTCCCCGTCTTAGTAACTAATAACACGTTCAATCAACCAACAACGGGGGTCTGAGACACCCTGCCAGTGTGATCGATGATAACCCTAACACGATTACATCTGTAAGCTAAGTCTCCAAAGCCATTCTGGGGCAGGACTATTGGCTGAACGTTCGAGTTCTCTCTCGCTATGATTGCTGCTGCCTCACACCCTGACATACCCAACAGCTCAGGCCATTGTAGCTTTCCTGCAGAATTAATAACATGCATATTAACACTAATAAGCAATAAGATAACAGTCTTACCATTTACATCGAAGATTGATGATTTGCTGATAGGAAATATAAAGGATAGCATATGATTGAGTACCGTTGCAGAGGGATCGACCATAAACACCTCCTGCTTCCATCTCTTCTCTTTTCTCCCTTTCTTCTTGTCGGCTACTGAAAATATGCTGGTTAAGTATCTCTTTTTATCAACTTGGGTGATGTGTGAGGATCATAGTGCAGATGATTGTGTGTATATATATAAGGAATTCAACCTCTCTTGAAATGCACGGCAAGGGTGTATAGTGGGTAGTTAAGTAATTTAATCTCATGAGGCATCATGTAACACGCGAAAAGAATTTGAATTTGTTTCCTTTCTGTAATGCTTGTATTGTTGCCTGTATCCAAACTTTTATTTGGTCCACAGTAAATACAATACTGTCGTATTGATCCTTTTTTTTTTTTGAGTTATTAACTTGATACCTTATGATAATCGAACACACCATAAACGCATGTATGTTCAAATCAATCTAGTTCAGACAAAAATGCGTCAGAAAAAAAAAAAAAAACATGCCCAAAAATAATGGAGAATGTCAAGACAAAACTAATATTGGTCTATATCTGTAGCTGCTTTAAGGTTATTGTTGTTTTCTAGTTTTTAAAGTTATTATTTTTCATGTTTTCAAAAAAAAAAATAGTGTTTACTCTTACCCGATGAGTCTTAGCTACAACTATATGTAGCCATCTTTGGCTACATTTTTCATGGTACAGTTTATGTAGAGTAAATATACATTTTACAAGTTTGTTGTACAGTTTATAAAGTTAGTATGTACATTTAGTACAAATTCAGAAATATCACAATTCACTGTATACATATACATATACATCAGTACAATTTTGAATGATTAAATGTACAGTTTTCAATAACTGAATGTACATGTATGTAGCTATTAGTTGTAGCCAAGAAATTGGGCTCTTATCATTCAAACTTTGACTCGTTAAACAGTGGAATCACGTGTCATCCTAGACGAAGTTTCGGCCAGCCTCTCCTGCTTCCATGAGATATCTTGGAATTATGTTCCGCGTTTGCAAAACATGGTGGCTCACAACCTAGCATCCCATGCTAGAAAATCGCAGCATTTTCGTTACTGTTGGAAAGCGAATGACTTTCCCGACTTTGTACTGAACTATTGTGCTTAATCTAATACTCATGGGTTTTAAAAAAAACAGTGGAATTAATTATTATAATCGAGCCATTTTTAAAACCGACGATATTGTTATAATAGTGAAGTACGGTACTAAAGTTTAATTTTATTGTTTTTCAAAAATAACATGAGTAAATATTATAAAATTACAACTAGTAAAGAAATATATTCAAATCATGGATAGAGTCTGCAGCAATGTAACGTAACATGATATGCTGCCATTGTTGTTCATTTTGTGCCACCGTTGATTAGATGTTTTTGTAAGGGCACCGTTTATGTGTTAAGAGTTGAATTCTTTTTTTTTTTTGGTTGAAAACAGGAGACGTTTTATTAAAATTTCAGATTGGTGGTTCCTATTCAAATTTGACAAAGAAGAGGACCTTCAACTTGTCCTAAACAAAGGACATTGGTTTCTAAATTCCTCACCCCTTGTCCTTAAAAAATGGTCCCCAAGACTTCTTTTCAACCCAAAAGACCTTAACCGGATCCCGGTTTGGATATCCAGCTCCCTAAACTCCCCTTCTCTCTTTGGTCCCGCTCGAGGCTTTCGAAAATTTGTGCCAAGGTTGGTAACCCTCTCCATACCGACCAATCTACCGCTGCCAAGTCCCGTATCTCCTTTGCTAGGATCCTGGTAGAAGTGGACTTCAACAAGGACTTGGTGCGCGAGGTGGATATCCACTCCCCCTGCGGCTCCTTCCTCCAACCCGTAGTTTATGAGTGGGAGTCAATCTCCTGTGCGTCCTGCAAAAAATATGGCCACCCCGCCCATAGATGCCCCTCCACTCCGGGACCCAAGACCCTTCCTCGCCCAAGACCTCCATCCCTCCCCCAATCCGCCCTCGCAGGATGATCCCCCTCTGTCGCGGACCATTTCCCCCTCCTCGTCCATCCCTGATTTCTCCTTCCTCCAGGCCTGCGTTTCTTAGCCCCCCCCTGCAACCATGTCTTTCCCCTTGGCCTCTGTCCCCCTCCCTCCGCCTCCTCCTACAATCTCCTGACCATGACTCCTGGCATTCTATCCCCTTTAAAAGGCCTAACCCTCCCTGATTTCCTCCAAAGGTTGGCTCTTCCATTCCTACTTCCAACTTTTGATCTAGATCCGGCCCTCAAGTCTCCCATCCCCCCCTCCCCAACCCTCTCATGAATCTAGCTGTTTGGAATGTTAGGGGCTGCAACGACCCCTGCAAGATCCGAGAAATCTTACACTTTGTTAGGTCGAATAAATTATGTGCTTTTGGGCTCCTAGAAACCCGTGTCTCCTTTTCTAATCACAATGCTATTATATTTCGTCACTTTGCCTCGTGGAATTTTCTTCACAACTACTCCGCTCACCCTAATGGGCGCATCTGGATCTTCTTTGACTCCTCTTCTATTAATCTCTCCCCTTAGCACACCTCAAGCAAAATGTTATCTTGTAAAGCTACCCCCCGCGATTCTGACCCCTTCACTCTTCCCATAGTCTATGCGAACAACAACCCCGCCCTCCGATCTCAACTTTGGGATGAAACCTAAGACTTGAGCTCTACTATGGTAGGCCCATGGGCCATTGCAGGGGATTTTAACAATATACTATGTGCTGAGGACCGTCTTAGCCACGCCCCCTTGCTCCCCAAGATTACAAAGGATTTACGGACTGTCTTGCTTTGTCTGATCTCAATGACCTTTGTTACTACGACCGCTACAACACCTGGTGGAACAATCAATTTGGTCCCGGTCATGTTATGGGCAAAATTGATCGTGTGTTGGTCAATGAGGATTAGGTTGCTTCCTTCCCCCTTAGCTCGGCATCCTTCCTCCCCCCCCCCCTCATCTCTGACCACAGTCCCATGCTTATTTCCATCCCTAAACCTCCAATCCCTATCAAGAGTTTTAAATTTCTCAACATTTGGGTTAAGGATGCCGCTTTCTTTCCCCTGGTCCACCAGGTGTGGAACATACCCATCCTAGGAAGTACAATGTACTCCATTGTTAAACGTCTTCAAATTCTCAAAGCCAAACTCTCCTCACTCTACAAATCCGAATTCAGCTCCCTGCTCCTCAAGGCTAAATCCATTAGAGAGGAGCTAAGTGATGTCCAACATAAGCTTGACCTGTACCCTTGGGATCACTCTCTTATCTCTAAGGATAAATCCCTAAGGGGGGACCTTCATACTCGTAATCAACAAGAACTTTTTTTCCTGCGACAACTCTCCAAAACTTGTTGGCTCAAGCTCGCGGATTACAACACCGCCTTTTTTCATAGAATCATCAAAGAGAAGCACAATAAAAGTTCTATTGTCTCCCTCCAAAATGAGAGAGGGATAACTCTTACCTCTCCCAATGATATTGTTGATTGTCTCATTTCCTTCTTCCAAAGCTCTCTTGGCTCTATGACTCCTCTCCCCTACTCCCTCACTGACCTTAATCTTACTGATAACAAAACTCTCAACCTTTCTGATTGGGGTCCCCTTCTGAGACCAGTGACCAATTTGGATATCAAAAATGCTCTCCTCTCTATAGGAAATGACAAAGCCCCTGGGCCTGATGGGTACTCTGCCCTTTTCTTCAAAGTCTCTTGGCCAATTATAGGTGAGAACCTTTGTCTTGCTATAAAAAGCTTCTTTCACGAGGGTAGACTGCTCAGAGAAATCAACACTACCCTAATCACCTTGATCCCCAAAACGGATGCTGCCTCCTCCCCATCCGATTCCAGACCTATCTCATGTTGTAACAAAATCTACAAGATCATTAGTAAGATCTTGACGGATAGACTCAAAGACATTCTCCCATCCCTAGTTACAAATACCCAAAGGGCATTCACTAACGGGAGGCTCATCTCAGACAATATCCAATTATGCTCCCGTCTTATGAAGCACTATCAAAGGGCCCACATCTCTCCTCGCTGTATGATGAAGATGGATATTCGTAAAGTCTTTGACACTATTGACTGGTCCTTTGAAGGGACTCTCAAATTCCTAAATTTTCCCCCTGCCTTCATCACCTGGATCATGCAATGTGTCTCTACTACCTCCTTCTTCATCAACATTAATGGCTCTCCCAGGGGTTTCTTTAGAGGGGCAAGGGGCCTCCGCCAAGGTGACCTTATTTCTCCCTTTCTCTTTGTTCTGGTTATGGATATTCTCTCTCGCCTGCTAAATAAGCTCTCCCTTAACCCCAATTTTCACTTCCACCCAGCTTGTAAATCCCTTAGCCTCACACACCTGTTCTTTGCTGATGATGCTCTCCTCTTCTGTAAAAGGGACCAAGCCTCTATCTCTCTCATGCTCAAAACAGTTAACCTCTTCTTGGAGGCCTCCGGTCTTAAGCTTAATCCCTCCAAGTCAGACATCTTTCTAGGGGGTGGCCCCAGCCTCGCTAACTCGATAATCTCATCAACCGGTTTCAACCAAGGCTCCTTTCCCTTCCGTTACCTTGGTATTCCGATCACTAGGAAACCCCACTCATCTGATTTTGCCCCTCTGATTGATAGCATTCATAAATCCATTGCGTCCTGGGGATAAGCACCTATCATTTGCTGGCAAACTCTCGCTCATCCAAAGCTCCCTGTTTGGTATTATAGGATTATGGGCTTCTTGTGTCTCCATACCTAAAAACATCATCCAAAGAATTAACAAGAAGCTCCGATCTTATCTTTGGGCTGGCGATGCTAATAGCAGCCCCACCCCACCGGTAGCCTAGAACTCTATTTGTTGTAGGAAAACCATGGAGGGCTTGGCCTTAGAGACATCCACAAATGGAATATGTGCTTCCTCATCAAATCCATAGACGCCATCATGAATAACCCAGAGAGGCTTTGGATCCAATGGATCCATAGCAACTACCTTCATAACCAAAATATTTGGACGGTCCCTCCCAATCGGGACGACCCCTGGTCATGGAAATCTATCCTTTATGCACGATATTGGTGGATTAAACATTGTGGATACACCCAAGATGCTGCATTCCTCCTTCTCTCCTATTCCCGCCCCCAGCGTCAGCACTCTCTATCAGGATGTCTCAAGTTCCAACCCCTCATTCAAGTGGTTTAATATATGTTGGAAGTCTTGGACTATTCCTAAAGCTAAATTCATTTTTTGGGTGTCGCTCAAAGGTAGACTCAAAACATGTGACAAATTGTAATCTTGGGGTATTAATCTAGCTAACAGATGTTGGCTCTGTGAGAGTGCTCCAGAGACCAATAGCCACCTTTTCTTTCTTCGCAGGTTCTCTCATAGGATCTGGTGGGTGGTATTTGACTGGCTGTAGATTCCGACGAACAGATCAAGCCTTCGTAGATGCTCTTCCTGGCTCTCCAACTACTGTAAGGGAAAACATCCCAAAGACCTTGTGAGACGAGCAGCTCTGGCCTCTTCAGTTTACTACATTTGGATCGAACGTTGTAGACGGGCTATGTCTAACCACTCCAGAGACCCCAACCTCATCATAGCGGATGTTAAAAAAGCCATCAAGGCAAGCATTTGGATGAAGACAACTGCCAATAGAGACTCTATCTGGCTGGAAAGAATATTATCAACCTAATCTGAAAGTATTCGTATGGTCCCCCATTTTCTCCCCTTCTTTTGGATCTTGTACCAGGCTGGCTAATTGCCATCTTTTTGTATTGGGTACCCTAGAGCATATAAATCCCTAGCCATCTGATATATAGGGACTTCCTATATATCTATTTTTGTAAAAACAATCATTATTATTAATACCAATCTTACCCTTATTAAAAAAATCAGATCATGTACATAGAGAAACAAAAAGAGCAAGGAAGTTTGAGAGCCAACTTCTATGGGAGATTGAGTCGGGGAGAATGAGAAGCTAGAAAATGAGCAGCTAAGTTTCTTTCCCATCTCACAAAACTCTAGCGAAAAGCCCAAAGCGTCTACTATACAACCGGAAGCACGATGCAGCGTACTTCCGGTTGCTGACGTGGCATCTTCAATTATATGATAGTTTTTGTTTTCATAGTTTGTTTTAAAAATTATATAAAACCAATCATTTTAACTTCTCCACTAATTTAGAAATTATTTTAACAATTTACAGTTTTAAAAGATTCATCTCTCTTAAAAATCTATTCTTGTCACAATTATCACTGTTCTTCTTCTCTTTCATTTTCTTCTCGTTCTTGTCGCAATTATCATCGTTCATCTTCTATTTCTTTTTCTCCTCATTCTTGTCGCAATTATCATCACTCTTCTTCTCTTCCTTTTTTTTCTCCTCTACTCCCTGTCAGTTCAAATAAACTCATATCGGTCAAAAAAATTTCGCTACTGGCATCGATGAATAAATCAACGGAATTGAATGATGAAGAACCATGGAAACTTCTCAATGTCGTAACCACATGTAAACTATATAACCATTGATCTCTTCATTTTTTAACCAGTACACTATAGATTTTACTTATCTCACATTCATCTTCAACCATTGGCCGCCGCTGAGAAAAAATGTTAATACAATTTAATTCTCTGTTTAAATTTGGATTACTATTTTAAAAACTTTCAAGTTTGTGTTCAGATACTATGTATTATTTGTTCAAGTTTTAACACACTTTGTTCAAAAGTTACTTCACATTTTTAAAGTGAACGTTTATGTTTTAAAATATAAAATTAGTTGTTTAATCTTTTGAAACATATGTTCAACTATTTTTTACAATTTGTTCACAAATTTGATACTAGTTGTTCATCCAAAAATTTATCATAAAATAATATCTATATAATTATACCATTTATATTTCTTTTGCCATTTTTTGAACATCAGTTGCATGTTCATATTAGCAATGCACGTTGTTCAATATTTTAAACCATTTGTTCAAAATTTATTTCATGTTGTTTCTAAAATTTGCTCATATTAAAATTGTAGTCTAGTTGTTCATAGATAATTATATAATAGGAGAATATACAATTTAACAATTTGAGATTAGATTACCGTGTTAAAAATTTAAAGATACATGGTAAACTTTTAACACACTTTGTTCAAAAAAAGTTTTTTTGTTCCTTTTTTTTTTTAACAGTTACAGTTCATGTTTACAAATATAAAATTAGTTGTTCAATCTTTTGAGCCATATGTTCAACTATTTTTATAAACTGCTCAAAAAGTGATAGTAGTTGTTCATCATAAATTTTATAATAAAACAATATCAACATGATTATACAATTTCTATTTTTTCTCCATTTTTAAACATCAATTACATGTTCGTATTAGCAATACATGTTGTTCAACATTTTAAACCATTAGTTCAACATTTTAAACCATGTGTTCAACATTTTCAAACCATTTGTTCTACATTATAAACCATTTGTTCAACATTTTCAACCATTTGTTCAACATTTTCAACCATTTGCTCAACATTTTCAACCATTTGTTCAACATTTTCAACCATGTGTTCAACATTTTCAACCATTTGCTCAATAGCTTAAACCATTTGTTCAAACTTTATCTTATGTTGTTTATAAAATTTGCTCAGATCAAAATTCCAGATTAGTTTTTTATTGACATTTATATAATAAAGGAATATTAGTACAATTTCCTCTAAAACTAAGACTTTTTTACTTAACAGTTAATAAAAAATTTAGAATTATTTGTTTAAAACTTCCATATTTTCCTCTAAAAACCGAGATTCTTTCACTTAACGGTTACTAAATTTTTTAGAATTATTTGTTTGCAATTTTTTAGAATTATTTGTTTTAAACTTCGAAATTTTAATCTAAAATTGAGATTTTTTTACTTAACAGTAACTAAATTTTTTAGAATTGTTTATTTTAAACTTAGATTTTCCTAAAAAACCGGGATAGTTTTGCTGAACAATTACTAGATTTAATTAAAAATCTAATTTTAAATTAAAAACAAAAAGAAAAAACTTTTACATATATCAAATCCACATCATGCATCCACATTTTTTTCCATGTGTACATCGGAAGCACAATGCTCCGTGCTTCCGATTGTAGAGTAGAATTTGCGCGAAAAGCCCCATCATACTCGCAACGTGCTCGAAGATGGTGAGTAATCATGTCCCCCTCAGGAAGTAACTGCGATTTAATGAATCAATCACCGATAGGCAGTCAGTCTCTATGTGGAGTGATTCTTTTGGGAGGGGGTCAAAATGGTTCTTGACTAAAAAACATAGATTCTAAGAAAAATGTCATTCTATGGAGGGTGAAAACCCACTTCTATTGGTAGCCCTCTCATGGTTAAGGGGATCAGCACATCACTTTTCCGGTAAAGGGCTTCTAGAAGTGAACGTCAAACAACCACGCTCCTAGAGATATATATTGGTTTTTATAAGTTTTCATGTGTACAAATTCTATTGTTTACATAAACTTTCAAAACATGCCCACTATTCTATCCTCATTACTTGGTTCATGTTTTATAAACATTAGACAATGAAAATGACAAAATATTAATAGCACATTATATCCTCATGCTCCATGATTTATAATATAATAATCCAAATTCACAAGTCTAATCAACATTAAGGATAACAATAATGTAAAACAAATAGTAGAGCTACATACCACTCCTCACCACATAAGTGCAACATGTCCCCTAAATTTTCATAGAAAGCTGGTATTTGAAGGACCACCGGCAATCAGGACGGACTCCGGGGTGATGAACCAATCGGTGGGTATTCAACCCTCAGCTAATACCTCTCATCCACAACAACCGGTGCACTGTCTGGAGCAGGAAGGGCTAACTGATCTTTGACCGTCTACTGGTACTCTTCATCATCGTTGTCACCATCAGATGTGGACCGTATCCTCTGTGAAATAATCACCTGATGAACAGAAGGCTAGCGAGTGCTCATGGTAGGTTGTGAAGAGCTAGGAGGAAACAGCAGCAGAGTGGGGAGATGAGGCAGCAAGTGACTGAGATGCAGATGGTTGGTCTGCAAGGTTCTTGAACCGCCTCTCCGTCATTTGCTCCCGATCAGATTTTGTGACCTTCTTCCTCTTTAAAGCCTCAGTAATAATAGAAGTTGCCACGGCTTTTTGTTTGTCCTTTTGGTTCACATGTAACAAACTAAATAAACTCAACTACATTAAAATTACGAAAAATAAAAAAGTTCGTTTGTTAAAGTCCGGAACAAACCACCAGCCTATACGTCCGCAACGGACGAACGACAGTGGAACGGAAGAATACGATAACCGTCCGGAACGGATCAATGAAATCGGACCCTTTTCTTGGCTTGACCTGCGTGGACAAAAAACAAGGACGGACACAGTTTTGTTCATTTTTCATTTGTCCGATACGGACAATATAAAACGGGTGACATGGCATTCCGTCCTTTTTCTATTCATCCACGACATCTGGCTAAGGCAAATTCTACCCTGCGGGACAGCCGCGTAAACATACGTACGGGATGTTGATTTGGCGGTCCCAGTCAGCTGCTGACTGGACTGTTTTGCTGACTGGGCTGCCCTTTTACTATATTAACTTTAAATTGTTGTAGCTTTTAATATATAAGTCCAAAATGAAAAAAAATTATATCATTATTCACCTAAATTCAAGCTCTTCAAAACAAGACCAGACATGGATATGTTTTGACAACTTTGAAAAAAATTTATTTTTACATATATATGATGGTACACTAAATCATAATATAATTCATAATTTTGATATTATGATTCATTAAAATTGATATTATGATTCATTAACTGATAAGTGGTGAATTAGATACAAACTTCGGAACTGAAAATCATTTTTATTTTGTAATGTATTATTATTGTTGTATGATGTATTTTAAATCTGATATGGTGAATTGTTTTTTTACGTACCACTATTGTTTTGTATTGTATTATTGTTTAAAATTTTTATTTTTATGTGTTACTGATGATACACTAAAATGATGTTATGGTTCATTAAATTTGATATTATGATTGAAATGGTAATATGATCATTAACTAATAAGTAGTGAATTAAATAATAAACTTCAGAACAAATACTGAATCATTATTATTTTGTGGTGTATTATTAATGTTATATGGTGTATTTTAAACTGTATGTGTGAATCATAAGTGCCGTGATATATGTTGTATATACATGTAATTAATATAAAATTTTAAACTTCTTAAAACATATTCATCTCTGGTCTTGTTTTGAAGAATTTGAATTTAGATGAACAATGGTGTAATTTTTTTTAATTTTAGACTTATATTTTAAAAGATACAATAATTAAGTTAATATATCAAAAAGCAATCCAGTCAACAGCTGACTGGACTGCTGACTGGATTGCCACCTCACATGTCCGCACGTTTGTTAAGCGCGGCCGGTTTGCACCGTCTCCCGCCTGCTGGCTAAAGAGACCATCCATTTCCGCGGTCCGTTCCGAATGGATCTTGAGTCAGAGCACACACCAGCTGTTTTTTAGGAAATTTCACCAAATACACTGAATTTTTACTTAATTCATGATATACCACTGTATTTTAAAATGACACATGATAACACTGAGTTTTAACTAATATCACAAGATAACACTCTATTTCATATTTCCATTAAATGCATCGTTAATATCCCTACAAAAAGACTAAAATACCTTGCTATTAGTTAACCACTTTAGAGGAATTTATTGATATGACAAATTACTGTCAGGTGGTTAACTAATAACTGAGGTATTTAGTCTTTTCCAAGGACATTAATGAAGCATTAACATAAAATAGGATATAGTGTTATCTAGTAAATTAGCTAAATCTCAGTGTTATCCTGTGTTATTTTAAAAACACGGTAGTATATCATGAATTAAGCAAAAACTTAGTGGTATTTGGTGAAATTTCCCTTTTTTTTATGAAGCCCTATTTGAGTTATGTTTGACCTGAATCAGTGCTAAAACAATTTATAATCATCCAAACATAAAACAATGAAGTAGGAGTGTAAATGTTACATTAAACGCTGAAAATGGAATCCGGCCAAAGAGAGCTTTTGATTGGTCTTGGAATAGATAGTTTTTGCGTAAGTTGGAAATGAGAGTGTGAAGAGAGACTGTGGGGGGGGGGGGGGATATAAACCCAAAATTGATTATTATTTTTTTTTGCGATTCGAACTCTAGAGTACTGACCCATATGTTGGTGACTGCGAATTTTAAAAAATTTGACTGTATTTTTATTAAACCACTGCGGAAACCAGAAAGCTGACTGCAAAACTCAGGCGAGTTTTTTTCCAGTTTCCATTTCTTTAGTTCCTTTCTTAAGTTTTCTAGAACGTTGTAGAACTGTCCCTAGTTACTAGTAGCCAAGTTGTATATATATTAGTTGCTATACTAGTCTATTCCATACACAAAATCATTAAGAATTAAGTCATTCTTTCATTCTCTCTTTCTTAATCTGCTTCTTTGTGCTCTCATGCTTTTTTCTTTATTTCTTTCCATGGCAACTACCAAACAAAATGACTGAATTTTCACACCCCATTTCCATCAATTTCTATGTGATAATGAGCTGTTCTAAATCCCAACAATCAAACCACTTTCTTAGCTCAAAGTACCTTTGATATCTCGGTTTCCATTATTCATCGAACTTAGCATAATTTGTCCAACTTATAAAACATTTAAAAAAAGCTACATACTTCTCTGGTTGAATGTGAATCTAAGCAAAACAAATGCCAACAGAATAAAATATAAAATCTCCTATGATTAGTGCTTTAAAAAAAGCCATGTGTGGCACAACCGGTTAACCTCTCTCCTCTCACTCTGTATCCTGAAATTTAAAGAGTTTTTTTTTTCCAACATAATATGTCATTAGAGTTAACAACAAAGCTTAATAACATGGCGGTACATCATTAATCCAAACCTTTTCCCCTACACTCATCTACCTAACCTAGCAAGCATAAGTGTACCCACATTGTCAACTCTAGGTACATACAGAAAATTTAATTGAGTAAAGTTTTGTATCAAAAAGATAACCGATCCAAATAAGCTGAACTTCCCCCTGCACTACTACCCTTACCCCATTAAATAATCAATATTTGTTTTACAATCCGAAAGGAAACATACATTTTCCCATCCCGCTCTTAAAGCACAGTTCACACCAAACTCCAACGTTCTTGCTTCTACCACCGCCGGTGAACCACCCAAAACCCCATCCTTCATCGCGCGCACCAACATTCCACCACCCGACCCCTTGCACAACACACCCAAACCAAACCCGAAGAAGTAAAACTCCCATCAACATAGACTGCCATACATCCTTGCAATTACGACTTGTCCCGCACCCCTTCTCAATTGCACTCGCCCCTTGAAGGAAACTCTCTGCCTGAAACCACCCTAAACCATGCGCTGCACCTTCTCATGAGCAACCTGACATTTAGCATACCAAATTTTCTAGGAATATAAAATATGAGACTTAACTTAGCAAGATTAGCACGAAGGCAAGCATGTAGAAACCAATCACGAAAAGCCAGATCATAATCAATGCCATCAGGGGGCTCGAAACCCTCACATTCCCATAAATCAACCACCTCCCGACATGAAACGAAAACATGAACCAAAGACTCAAAAACCTCACAACAGCAAAATGGATCAAAGAAACACCACATTGACATTGAAGAACTGCACGACATGGCAGAACTCCATGCAACAACTTCCATAAGAAAATCCTAACACTAGGCGGCAGCTCACACTTCCAAACTCGTCGTAATGTGATCCCCATAGGACTAGTGCCAGAACCTGAAGGCAAGCCAAACTTACTGCCTTTTATTGCATAATAATTTGAAGCGCACACTAAATGTCTCAGACTTTGTAAGACCCATGTCCCACCAATCATTTTGGCATCATTTGCCACTAGCGGGATTTCAAGGATAGCATCTGCATCCTCTTTTAGGAACCACTGTCGAACCAAATCCCCGCACAAACATGAACTACAGTCATGAATCGAGACCACGCCCAAATCCCACACATTATGAAGGTAATGTCCAAGGAAACGCCCTTCCACCTCGGCGACTAGGAATCAGACGATCAACTATCCTAGTAGAGCACCCATCAAATATTTAACGACGGGCTCCCAAATGCACCAAATCTTTCACCCCTAAAAGCACGCCAAATAAGACTCAGCCTGCTACCCACCGACCTTCAAGCAACTCGTCAAATAGAAAACAAGACGGTTAATTCAGGAGGGACGGAGTAAATATAACCTTAGGGAGAGGTAAGAAAGAGGCACACATGAAAGGGAATTCCCCACCTCAACCCTCTCCTGGAACATGCCCATATATTTCGGAGTAATAAATATTCGCACAAGTTTTTCATGTTTATCCGGTAAATTAGTGGAAAAAAATAGCATTGTTTAGATGACATGCAGACTTTAATTACAAGCTTCCCACAAACAACTATATATACCATAGAACTTCACCAGATTTTCGTAATAAAAAGGAACAAAAGGGCATAAGAAAACCCACCATGCATATAATTGATATCAAATCTACGAAGACCAGATCTCTGAACCGAACATTCTAATTACAAGAAAATCAAACATCTAGCATTCACCGTGCCAATGGAGAAACCCCGATCATCAGTTCTTCCCTACATCACCACGGATATGCGAAGCATCTACACTCTGGGCAGAGAGTTAGGTCATGGTCATTTTGGGACAACATTCCTCTGCACTGAGAAATCCACTGGGGATGAATACGCTTGCAAGTCAATCTCGAAGAGAGGATCCTCTCTGCGGAGGAGCGGAGTGATGTTTATAGGGAGATACAGGTCATGCACCATGTTTCCATCTATCCAATGTGGTGAAGATCAAAGGAGCCTATGAAGATGTGAAACGTGCATATTGTCATGGAGCTCTGTTTAGGCGGAGAGCTGTTTGACAGGATTGCAAAGAAAAAACATTACAGTGAGAGGGAAGCAGCTAAGATGATGAAGACCATTGTTGGGTTTGTGGAAGCTTGCCATTCTCTTGGTGTGATGCACAAAATCTGAAGCCTGAGAACTTCTTGTTTGAGACTACAGCTGAGGATTCACCTCTTAAAGCCATTGACTTCGGCCTCTCTGCTTTCTTCCAACCAGGTTCTTTTCTTTTTGCTAATCTAGATTATTGTTATGGGAAGCCTGAGTTATGCTCCTGCGCCGGCAAATGGGAAACCCAACAAGAAAAATGAAACAAAGGGTATGATGATTTAGAATTTAAACATTCAATTATCAGGTTCTTGTTGTTGTTACAGGGATGACCTTCACAAATATAGTAGGAAGCCCCTATTACATGGCCCCAGAGGTCTACGTAAAAACTATGGCCCTGAAGCTGATGTCTGGAGTGCCGGAGTCATGCTGTATATCTTGCTTAGTGGACATCCACCTTTCTGGGCTGGTAAATTTGTGCATGACCAACCAAAATCTCTGATGTTTTTACCAACCCAAATCATTAATTGGTCTATATTGAAAGACGCTTGCCTGTGAATTCAGAAACTAGCTATGGGATATTCCAAAAGATAATGACGGGATATTATAACCTTGAATCTCAATCATGGGAGTCAGTATCTGATAGTGCAAAGGATCTGATCAGAGAAATGTTAGAAACGAACCCTCAACAGAGGCCTTCTGCATATCAAGTCCTTTGTAAGACCCTTCTTCTCTTCTCCCCTTAAGTATTCAGTATGATGTGTATCGAATCTTAAGAGTTAGAATGGTTTTTTTATTCAATAGGTCATCCATGGATGGTGGATGAGATGAGTGTGCCAGACGAGCCACTCGATCCAGTGGTTTTATCCCGTCTCAAGCAGTTTTCTGCCATGAATAAGCTTAAGAAGATGGCATGTCGGGTATATGCATTTAGATTTTTCTGTAGTGGCACATAATGGCTCCATTTCAGGAGAAGTTTTAAGGGTTGCTCCTAGGACAACTTCTTTAACATTTTTTATTTTTCTTCTCTGTATAACTCTTGCAGTTGGTGTCTGTCTAACAGCTATCAGGAAACGGACCCAATATATTTGTTTCAAATTCCCGTCCCTTCCTTTGACTCGTTTCCTTACTGACTTCAGGTCATTGCTCAAAAGCTATCTGAAGAAGAAATTGGGGGGCTGAAGGAGCTGTTCAAATAATAGACACCGACCAAAGTGGAACAATAACATACGAAGAGCTGAAACTGAGCTTAAAACGACTTGACTCCCAGCTTAAGGAAAGTGAGATCGAGGACCTGAGGAATGCAGTAAGCGCACAAGTTATATATATCGTTTAGCTCATCATCTTGTTCTGAATAAGGCTCCCTTTGACAATTGGAATCATCCTTCCTTAGGCTGATATTGACGAGAATGGAATCATAGACTATGAAGAATTTTTGGCTGCTACTCTGCACTTACACAAGCTAGAGATGGAGGAAAACTTAGTCTCAGCATTTGCTTATTTTGACAAAGATGGTAGTGGTTATATAACCATTGACGAGGTGCAACAGGCCTGCAAGGAATTGGCATCAAAGAGATGATGTTGTCAATATCATCAAAGATATTGATGAAGACAAAGTAAGTTTCAGCCCTTCTTCCTTCTCTTGGAAAGCCTCAGACTAACACTTGACATTCATAGAAATAAGAAAATGATTTGACTTTCTGAGTACATAGAAGTACTCGAGACTGACTAAAACATATTGGTCTCTTGGACAATTGATTTTCAGGATGGGCGGATTGACTATGAGAATTTGTAGCCATGATGAGAAGGGGAAATGTAAACGGATATGCGAGAAGAACATGAGAGGAATAAGTTGGGAAGATGTTATCATCCCAATCGACAATATTGCAGCATGACGGAACGGTAAAGCAAAATATTCTTTTTCTGTAATCCGCAGCCAAATAGCACAAGCATATACAGATACCCATTTCCAAATTAGTTCTGCTTTGTAAATCATTCATCCGGTAACCACAGGATGATCCACAAGAAAGATTATACCAATATTATCATCCAAGAAAGCTGTCATGTTGCAAAAGCAGCAATATGTTTAGCAATGGTTCTTACAAACATGTCCATCACAATATTTCACCTAGAATAGCAGAGAAGTTTTGTTTAAAATTACAACGCGTTATAGGAAAGATATTTTGGTAGTATCTATAATGGCCTTATTTGAGTTGTACTTATAAGGTGTTGTTGCATATGTATTGTTTTCAGTGTGCTATTGATTGTATGTTGTTGCAGAATGTTGAAAAACATGTTGCTAAAAGTTGGTGTTTTTGTAAAACTTAGTACCTATCGTGTTCTTAAATGAGAAATGTATAGTAAAAATACACGAATTCTCGACAAATTAACTGAAATGAGAAATGTATAGTATTTATCGTGTGCTGTTGCATATGCATTATTTTTCAGTGTGCTATTGATTGTATGTTGTTGTTAAAAGTTGGTGTTTTTATAAAACTCAGTACTTCTCGTCAGTGGTGACCCAACAACAAATCTTAAGGGGTCCAAATTTTTTTAGACAATAACATATATTAGATTTGAAGATAACATATAAATGTGGTGTCATAAATTTTTTCAACATTAATATATATATATATACATTAAATTTGAAGGTAATATTCAAATTTTAAATAAATAGGTAGTATTTCTAAATTAAACTCGTTTTTTAAATAGTTATACATGGAGTTGGACTTTAACATGGGATAAAATGAGTAATTTTGTTTCATTACATTAAAAACCTAAAAATATGTCGACAATAATTGAACTTACAACCTTATATATAGGAACATGTCTCTACCACTAAATTATTATTAACTTTCAGTATCACTGGACCCCGCCTCGGTCCGCCCCTGCTTATCGTGTTCTGGAATGAGAAATGTATAGCACTATAGATGTCAGGCACTAAAGGTTTATAGGGTGAAGGCGTTTGATAGGGTTGAATGGTCTTTCTTATTGAAAGGGTTCCACAATAACTCGGTGCGGGTGGTAGAGAAATGTGTCACTACTCCATCTATGGCTGTTTTAATTAATGGTTTCCCAGGAAGGGTTTTCTTTCCGAAGCGGGGAATTAGGCAAGGTGATCCGCTATCACCATATTTGTTTATATGTTGTATCCAGGCTCTATCTTAGAGCTTGCGGGTAGCTAATATGGCAGGAGTTATTAAGGGGGCATCGGTGAGTGGTCTAGGATATAGTTGAAAACGTATAATTTGTCACTCACATCTCACAAACGAATAGAACACCAAATCGGCCTACATCCACTTCTAGACAATTTCTTTATTCATTTCTTTAGGGTTACAATACTAGAGAGCTTTTCTAGAGGTTTCTCTCTCTTCTAATGTTGTGTCCCCCTACAAATGAGCCCCTCTACCTCTATTTATAGACTTTCTAGGATGAAGCCTACTTTTAATCCTTGTACATGTGGCATTATTCTATTGGAGAAACCCATTATCTTTGATACTTTCCTTTATAAAACCTTCTAGACCGGAGACACAGGATGCGGAGCATGGCGCCCGGTCGCAGAGTATAAGGCACGGGATGCGGCGCCCGGTCACAATGCCCGATCCTTGAAGGGGCCTGGGGTCTGGGCTGAGACCCTAGATCTGGACCGTCTTGGTTCTTCTGTCTCGTCATATTTTTCCCTCTTCATCAGTCCCACAAGTTCTACTTTTTGGAACTTTAAAAAGTGGAACTTACAAAAAAGAAGATAAAAAATTGCATGCCTTCTACCTTTCCCTTCTCCTATCTCCTAGTCCACAACTTCTTTTTCTTTAGCTTTTACAAAGGAAAATGAACTTACAAAAAGGTTGGTACAATCAAAAGTCCCACAAGTGCCTTTTCTGCTGAATCTGACAAATTGGAAATTCTGGGACATGAATCTTTGAGATAATATATCTTGATGGATAAATCCCACAATATCTTGATGGATAAATCCCCTGATGCTCTGATATACAACATGTAAGAATGCCAGAAATCCAGAAGTCCTAAAAATCCATAATAAGATCTTCATAAAGAAGACCAATGGTTCTTTTAATAAGAACCATTCCCTTTTTCAAGGGTAAGATAAGATAATGATTCAATCCTTGCTCATACTAGCCAAGGGATGATAATTCCCTTAAAGCGATAATAAAGATAACATATTTTCCCATCTTTGCTTCTGCTAGCCAAAGAATGGTACTTCCTTTTAATATATTTTTCCCATCTTTGCTTGTGGTAGCCAAAGGATGGTACTTATGATCATACCCTTCTAAAGTGTTTCTTTTAGAAGGTATTGGATCGAGGTACGGTGTGGCGTCCCACACCTAATAATTCACCCATTACAGGCGACCAGAGCTCCTGATGGATCCAGAGATGGGGTTTTTTGGTGGCTCTATGACCGGGTTTCATTTCAACCCAAGGTGGCTCTATGGCCGGGTTTCATTTCAACTCAAGGTGTTACTTTTTTCCAGAGGGCCTATGAAAGTGCCATGGACCAGAGGGCCTATGAGAGCGCCATGGATTTTCATCTTCTATGAGACGACCAGAGGGTCTGTGAAAGCGCCATGGATTTTGATAATACTTTTGAATTTTGTTGTCATTAAAACATTCCAAGCAGCTGCTTAGGGATAATCGTTGGTGTAACTTGTAGAGAAAGTGGTATGATCTTTGAAAATTTCATCCGGTCTTGTGTAGTATGTCGCCCGGTTATTTGTTGTAATGTCCTTTGGCTGAGGAAGAATTGGGATATTATCTGTCGGGGACAAGACTGAGCTGTTTTTGATTTTCTGTCAAAAATTACCCCCCATTAACTGAGACCAGACTCTTGAGCGATGGTGCCCGTAGTGTTGGCCAGACATTGTGCATAGCAGCACTTGATAGATGCAGGTATGAGCTGTCTATTCTTGGCAAGTGAGCTGAGACGCCCTTCTGAGTCCCGCTTCATGGTTCATGGAGTTCCTTAGACCTCAAACAAGATGTAATTGTGGTCAGAGAGTTTTAGAGGAATTTTGGAATAAACAGCAGCGACTATCATAAATGACTAAATTTGACAGCTTTTAAATGAATCACGGACGCTCTTTTCAGACGAGTGGAAATAAACAGCCATGACACATGCTTATTACGTAACGCTGGTTCAAAACAAGAACAAAATATTCATGGAACATCTTTAAGCATCGAGTATCACAGCAGCGTAAAGAATAGGACAGATTTGAACACAAATTTCAAATTTGTGTAATTTTAAAGTAGTGTAGATCAACACAAGGAAGGATTCGGATCAGGCCTGCTATGGGCAATCGTTTACCAGGTCTGCATTTGTTAAACAAAGGCAAGGGATTTGAGGCAATGATAGCATTACTCATTGCTAGAGGAATATAAAAAACAGGAATCAAAAGGCATTATTAACGCAGATCGTTAAATGTTTTAAGATATATTCATATCAGAAGAGGAAGCAAGAAGTGAACAAAACAGAAAGTAAAAACTGGCACTCTACCAATTGTCAGCCCACAACTGTTTTAAAATATAGCTTAGTAATTTCTATAGCATCCATAAGCAAAGCGTGAATTCAGATAGCAGATAATGTACTTTATGTACTGATAAATTAGAGAACTTTGGCAACTTGGATTAAGTAGGTGCAGTGAATTTATTGGCCCTGTAACAGGAGACAATCTTTTCTATGTTTTCAGCGGGGTGTATTTCTAGGGGAAGGACAAATAACCACAGTTTCTATCTCAATAGATAATCATGACGAAAGGCTCATCACTTGAGCTTAGTGTTCAGGATATCACAGGCTGTTAACCCTCACTAGCATATTACAGAAGTAGGTGAATTTTTGATGTCGTTCAGCAAAATACTGTATCACAGTAAGATTTTCGAATATAAGCAAAACAGATGGAGGGAAAAAATAAGTTTTGATGGCTATTTGACATATGCAGCACGGTTAGCAGCGGTATTTCAAAATAAGAAAAGATATATATATATATATATATGCAAATCTAAAAATGAATGCTTCTAGCTTATAATTGACTGGACCTTCGAAAATAACAACAGAAAAGGGCTTTATGGAGCATGTACAGCCTTACGAATTCAGGGAAAACAGAGAATGATTTGAAAACTTAATAAAAACTAAGCTGCTGTAATTGAGAATTAGTGGAAACTTTTCTTTGAAATATAGAATACAAATTGTTTAAACAGTAAAATACTGGAATAAGACTTACTGAACCGTTTTCTATCTATATCTAATTTGCACAGGTTGAAGGTAACAACAAACTACCAGGCCAGTCCTTATGTTACAGATAGCTTTATCTCGGACTAATTAATAGAGGTAAGATAATTTTTTTTCCAAAGTGAAACTCAAGGTTAAAAAACTATGCTAGAACAGGAGCAAAATATCTTTACGAAGTGGCGAATAAATCATAACTTATCTTAGACCGGATTTTTCTGATTTCAGACGTTTATGACGTGGTTATTTAACACTGTCAAACGTGTTGTAAAACAGTCTGAAGTAGAGTCAGAAATGAGAATGCGTGCCATAGTTCATAATGGATGTGGTTAAATAGAAGGTAGAAACTGGAGTGCACCTTCGCTTTATATGATTTCAGCAAAATGACATCTGAAAAGGTATGAGAAATAAATCAAAGCTTGATATGACATAACCTTTTATGTTTAAAACAGGTAAAAATCAATTTTTGTAAAATCAACCACGATTAGTTTTGTATACCAGTTCTTTATAAGAGGCTGAAGTTTAATCATTTTACACCATTGCTGCGCTCGTCTAGTGCCAAAAAACTTTGAATCATATTAGCAAAGCAAAAAGATTTAATTGGAAACTAAGTGCTTGCCAAAACAGATCTTTTGGTCAAGCAGCAGTATTTAGAAGTAAAACGATATGGATAGAGAGTGAGTATTTAATTGTAAGATTGAACTAGGTAGCTTAAGGTTATAGTCTTAAATTCAGAAGGAAAGTCAAAGTGTAACAAATCGGTGAGAACATTCAAAATGATGTTTTGTTTTATACAGAAACTTCCACCAGCAGATACCGGAGTTCAGTCTAAGGGGCCGTGAGTGTAAAACTTTGGTAGAAATCAGAGGTATTCATAGCTGCTAAACTCTCAGTATTATCTCATATATTCGAAAAGTGCTGGCAACTTAGTATTTATCAAAGGAGCAAGCAGAAAAAGTAAAAAGCTTGTAGCGTAGAGAACTATTCCACAAAATTAAATTCAAAATAGATCCTTACTCCGCTTACAGACATCATTATTCAGTTTATTTAATATAGCCTTGGTAGCAGCGAACTTTTAAGGGAATCACGTCTTACTTTTATGGCTGGCCAAGATACCCCTATCTTTCAAATTCCTAAATTCCTTGAAGTTTTTGTACTCATAGTGAATCAAAACTTTATGAAAGCTAAAAAGAAGTACAATCGATGATAATATTCAGGATGATAATTGCTAGACAAACTGTCATAGCAGGTTTTACATATGGGGAAAAAATTTGTCCATAAATGATTAGTTTGAGAAGTTAAGTAACAGCAAGGACCAAAATATTAATAATATTGAAAGAAAAGCTCAGGTTAAAACGTATGATCTAGATTAATAGAATGCACCCAGAAGCATCTGGGATCTGGTTTCTGATTTCATGAGATTTTAAAAGACAAAGCTGAGAATATCATATCTAGAACTCCTTTGGATTTGTAAATAGTAGATGACAACTTATACCTAAGAAAGCAAAAGCGATAAGCAATGTACAGGTAACCCTGAAATTCAGATCAGAAACGCAAACATCTTTAATAGAAAACTGAACAACGATTAAACTGGATTCGCCGATTTGAAGCTGCAGTATAATTTTAGTAATAAAACTGAAGTAAAACATCATTCTGGGTTCAAAATCAGGCTGAATGGTTTAGCCAAGGTTATTCTTTATCATACATCTATTAACATTCTATCTTGTTACAGATGAAAACAATGTGAAACAAAGCCCTGAATGACCCTATATCTGTTTGTGGGAGTAAAAGTATGATGCTAAATATGAAACCCAAACAGCAGCACAACTCAAAGTTACACAATATACAATCATTTAAAGTATTAATGTGTGAAGGAAAGACTTATTAATCATCCAAGTTTGAACCAGTCGAAAATAAACCTGGATCAGTTTTAAACAAATGAAGAATATCATTATCCAAAGATTTAATCAGCTGATTAGTTTCCAAAGGGAAACGCAAAAGCACATCTCTTAATCAGTTTTATGTAAAACAAAAACGTTTGCTTAAGTCTTCCCTGTTACGTTCTTCAATCAGTCTGGTAAAAAGCAGTAGATGTTTTAATAGCTATTGACAGAACTGCTAGGAATTCCCCCCTTCTTTTTTTATTAATCATGGCACGTTTCTGCCATAGAAACTCAACAGATGAAGGGCAAAGGGCTTAGTAATTTAATTTGCAAAAATGGCTGTCCGGTTACGACAGAAGCAACAACACTTGGTTGAATTTGAGCAAACAGAGAGTAACTATATTGTACCTCTAAGAATTTGAAAACGCAAGGCTTGGCAAAATATAATCATACTTGACGAAACGCTGATATTAAACTTATCTGTTCAAGGGTTAAAGAACTTATCTTAGTGATTAGCGTAGGATGTTCCCTTCCTACTTTGTCATCGGCTGTCTGACTAGAATTTCTGCCATGAGACGCTTGCTTTAAACAGCTGAATCTTTAGTGATTATCTACGGACGCTTTGGAGATTGATTCTGGCATCTTTTGGCCGCTCCCTGGTAGCAGGCTCCAGTTGCTTTTCCTGGGAGACTTCGTCTGCTTGAATACTTTTCAAAGATTCCCGCACTTTGGAGTTGTATCAATACTGCCCGAGAATCGGAGTCGTAGCTTCCTCACTTCTGGTTTTCATTTGTGTCGCTTTAGTTGTTGAAAAACGGTGCCTGGTGATGCCGCCCGGTCAACGTGCACAACTCTCGGTCGATGCTGCCCGGTCGTGGATGGAAGATCGCCCAGTCACTTGAAGGTCCCGGTCGCTTGAAGGTTATCGATGTTTCCCGGTCATGGCTTGTGACATCGCCCGATCAAGGGTGCCATTGCCCGGTCGAGGAAGTTGTTGCCTTGTTGAGGGAATCACCTGGAACCTCCCGGTCGAAGACTTTGGCCCTCTGGTCGTTGAAGGAAAATGCCTCCCGGTCATTGGAGGGGAACATCGCCCGGTCGTGTAGAACATCTCCCGGTCGATGCTGCATCTGCTCTCAAGTCAAAGCGACGCTGTGCCCAGTCGATGCTGCGCCTGGCTTCAAAGCAAAACGACGCTGCGCCCGGTCGACCTTGTCATATCCAATTTGCTTTCCGGGATGACCGATCTTGAGGAATTCGTTCTCCGCAACTCCTTGTCGCCTGGGCCTGAATAGGATGTCACCTGGGGCTGGTTGTAGCAGCTTGCGCCCTGGAAAGAAGTACGAAGCTATTGGAATGCTGGCCGAACTCGGATGTCGCCCACGCTTGATTTATATCGCCCGGTCAACTCCTGTCCACTGGGTTCCTGACTGCTGCTGCCGGATGCTTTGGCCGATAGCTTTGTTACTTCTGTTGATGAGCTTGAGACGATGCGCCCGGTCACAAATCAAGGCACCGCCTGGATTTAGAAGTGGAGTCTGAGAATTAGTCTCTTTACAGGGACATCTTTGTCATGAGATTCCCGGCGGTATACCTCTTGGAAATTGTCAACGATTCATCTCCCTGCTTCTGAAGAAAGTGTAGTTTAAAATGATTTTATCAGTTTTGTTTTTGAATATAGCTAATATGAAATCATCAGTTTTATTAATTAAATGATATCGAGCACTGGGCACAGGATTAAAAAAGAGACGAGCGTCCAGTATGTTTAATTAGATCTGGGGTTTGATCTATTCGCCGATGGTATCCTTGGTCAGGCCTCGCGTTGTGGATATCGTCATGAGCTGAATCAGAGCTTTCTGGATTGTCTCTTAATCTCAAATCTTGGAATCTTGCCGATTTTAAGTGCGCTTGTCGCTCAATTCTTATCAGTCCATCCTGTAATCCCAGGGCTTTGACCATGGCGATGCGCATCGGTGTAATACTCGCCCTAGAAAGTAGATTCCCCAATACTTCTTGATGATCGATCGCATAGTCTTTCGATTTGTCGCCTCAAATTGCTTCTGAAGTTTCTCGCTTCTTCATCCGATCCAACTCGATACTTCTCCTTTAGGCGAGAGGATACATGATTGATACGATATACCAATTTCTTCCCATCGACTCTAACGCTCGTAATTCATTCACCATCCTTCACGAGTGTGCCGACCAAAATTGGTGTATGAAACTCTCGCGTCGGTGTGTAGAAATTAAATCCCTAGATCTGAAGTTCTTTGAGATGAACGCGAAGGATCTGATTGGTCCTAATTCACGGTCGTCTTTGAAGATTACGACGAACTATGTCAGTGAACTTTGTTGAATTGTGAATGAAATCGAAGACAAATCTAAGCGTGGTTGAATCGTGGTTGCTGATTTCCAGCAGTCCGTTTCCCACACAGACGGCGCCAAATGAAAACGTATAATTTGTCACTCACATCTCACAAACGAATAGAACACCGAATCCGCCCAATACTAGAGAGCTTTTCTAGAGGTTTCTCTCTTCTAATGTTGTGTCCCCCTACAAATGAGCCCCTCTACCTCTATTTATAGACTTTATAGGATGAAGCCTACTTTTAATCCTTGTACATGTGGCATTATTCTATTGGAGAAACCCATTATCTTTGATACTTTCCTTTATAAAACCTTCTAGATCGGAGACACAGGATGCGAAGCATGGCGCCCGGTCACAGAGTATAAGGCACGGGATGCGGCGCCCGGTCACAATGCCCGATCCTTGAAGGGGCCTGGGGTCTGGGCTGAGACCCTAGATCTGGACCGTCTTGGTTCTTCTGTCTCGTCATATTTTTCCCTCTTCAATAGTTTTTCTGGTCTTTTTTTCACAGATGATTGTTAAATCCTGGGTCGGGCGGATGTACAAAATGCTACTAGAGTTATGAATATTTTGGAGGATTTTAGTGACGCCTCTGGACAGTGTATCTATGTGCAAAAATCGAGTATTATGTTCTATATAGGGGTTTTATCAGATGTGTGGAGCCAGAATACTGGTTGTTTGAGGGTTAGAGAGGTAGATGACTTAGAGATGTATCTAGGGGTCCAGGCAAGGACGGTGCAGGAAAGAAATTTATAGTTACATTAATTCAGAGCTGGAATTGTAAGGTCTCACAAGCGAGGCGGGGTCTTTCAATAAAGAATGTGCTTCAGTCTATTCTTTTATATATTATATTGTTATGGGTGTGATGAGGTTCTCGTCCACGCTTGTTCGAGATATTCATTCTACGCTTGCTTCATTCTGGTGGAAGGGCTCTACGATTAAAGGTTGGCTGCATTGGAGGAGGTGGGAACGTTTGTGTGCAAGTGCAGAGGATGGTGGATTAAGTTTGTGTGATCTTGAGTGTTTTAGCAGCGCATTACTAGCCAAGCAGTGTTGGCGTCTTCTTCACTCCCCTCGGATGCTGGTTGCTCAGCTTCTTCGAGCACGGTATTTTCCTGATGGTAATTTGTTTAGGGCTTCTTTAAGGAGTTGTCTCCGCCCAGTTTGACATTCTTTTCAAGGAGTGTTAAGCTTTGTGCATGCAGGGGCTCGACAAAGCATAGGGGTCGGGCGAGACACTAAGGTGATTGACAGGTGGATGGTAGGAAAGGGTAACGGAACTCCTTATGTTTGGTGTTTTCCGGAGTTGAAAAGAAGAGAGGCCTAGGTGTCTTGGCTTATTCGGTCTGGAGAAAGAGTTTGGAATGAACTGCTAGTTAGAGCTTAGTTTCATAAGGATGATGCTAGACTGATTATGATGATGCAACGTAGGGAATTCTCTGAAGCTGATGGTTGAAGACGGAGCTACACAAAGACGAGTGTTTTCACTGTTTGATCTGCATACTTTCATGTTTTTAAGGCATCCAAAGGGCAGTTAACTAGCTCTTCCAAGGGTAATCTTGTCGGGAGAGCAATGAAGAGGGTACGGAAGTGTTCTCTTCCACCTCGTGTTTCCTTGTTTGCTTGGAGGATTTTGCATGGTATTGTGCCATGCAGGGGTCTAATTGTTGTTCATTGTGGTGGTTTGTATGATCCGTATTGTAGATTTTGTGGTGGTTTCGAAAGTCTAGGCCATGCGCTTATTAGTTGTGAACATGTTGCGGCTTTGTGGGAAAGGGTGGCATTGTTGCACCATGTAGTTTGCCCACTGAGAGGGTTGTAATTGACTGGTTGCTTGATAAATGTTTGCAGAAGGATTGTGTTACTTTGAAGTGTTTGATTGTACAATAGTGGAAGATTTGGTTTGCACACAACCAAGTAGTTTTTGAGAAAGCAATCTCTTTATCTTTGGGGTGTGAGCAGGCACAAAATTTTCTTGAAGTAGCTGATGTAACTTCTGGTGTTACCAGTGCATGTATAACAAGTGATCCAGGATGGCCAATTGGTTTTGATGATGGTGTTGTGGTGTGGTTCGATGGGAGTGTGAAGGTGGGAAAAGGCTTTGGTCTGGCAGCGGTGTGTAGAAGTACTACGGGTAGGGCTGAGCATTCGGTTATTTCGGTTTAACCGAATTACAAAAACCGATTGGTTTAACCGAATTAACCGATTTTCTTAATGAAAACCGAAATAACCGAAACCGAATTAACCGAATTCTTATAAACCTATACCCGAAAATCAAACCGAAAACCGATTATTATTTTTTTCGGTTTTCGGTCACCGGAAAAACCGAAAACCAGACAAAAAACCAAAAAAAACCAAAAAAACCGAAAACCGAAAACCGGACAAAAACCGAAAAACCGAAAAAAAAACTGGAAAATCGAACAGTGGGAAAACAACCTGTAGAAATGTAACAGACTACGGAGTTTTATAGCTTAAACTCCAATCACATATATATTACCCAACATAAATCCAAACTAATACTTCACAAATCACAAATAGTCCACACTACAAATTCTTCACCGAACAATGCCACTGTCATTATCATAACACATCTTAGTCTCAAATGCAAAAGCATTTTATCACTAGCAGCATCATCAAACGCTGAATTTTCAGAGAAAACTAGGCTAGAAAGCACAACAATAAACATCAACAATCCCGTGTCACTGCCGATTTGAGACTAGCATTGGGATTTTCATCATCCACGGGAGGAGGCAGCTGCACCTGCAAGCAAAAAAATACAACATGATGAGTATACAAAACTGTATACAGCAACATGATGAGTATACAAAACTGCATACAGCAACACAGTTTCACTGAGTACCATCACGAGTCCAAGTTTCAACCCATATTTAGAGAAAACTAGGATAAAAAGCACAACTAGTTTATAAAAATCAAAAATTGGAACTTGGAAGTGGTGGTGTGAAGAACATGCAGTCAGATAAATAGTGCATGCATTAGCTGCAATTAACACAAAGAATGGATAATTAGTTCAGTCTATTGATTAAAATATTAGTAAGTCTTGACTGATGTCACATATAATCATGCTGAAGAATCATACAATGTGGATTCTGGAGCTACTGCCCACATGACAACTACACCAGGTATGATTTTTTCATAGGCAACAGTAAGGATTTAACTTTGAAAGATGTCTTGGTAGTGGCTGATTTGAAATGGAACCTCATTTATGTTAGCAAGCTAAGGCAGCTCTTTTTTAGTTTAAGACTTGCTAGACGATTAGGAATACTTAGTGTTAAGATTATCTCTAACAGTTTATCAACTGTAAATTTTGCCAAGGGGTTAGGATTACCCTCGTATAATGTAGGAGTAGTGTCAAATAATGTCAGGTGTATAGCTTCATTTTTTGATAATGTATTTTGGGGCTTTGTTGGTCGGAAGGCACATGTCGGGGTGTACATGTTTTAGCCAATCGAGCTAGGAGATGTACAGGGGAAAGAATATGGGTTGGAAGGGTACCTTCTTGTATCATGCGACTTTGTTTTGATAAATGAATAACTAATGGTTATTTTAAAAAAGAAATGAGAAATGTATAAACAAAAGATAGATTCTTAACAAATTAATCGATCTTAAAAATTAAAATACATATATTTTAAAATAAATGATTATAATATATACTTTTAAAACTTCACAAGGGCTATTTAATTTTATTATGTATAAATATGAATAATCTTGTATTTAAACAAGTAAATAACAAACATAGTTTATAAATCAAAATAGATCAATTTAATTTTTCAAACTATTTTATTCTTTTGAAATAAGATATTATATGAACAATAAAAACTTGCAGCTTTGAACAGAAAAATGTAAATCTAATTCAATAATAATTTTTAATTCCACCATATTAAAATTACATAATTATGATCGTGTAAAACTTTATTTAATTTTGTGCTGAAACAAGTTTATAATTAAATAGTATCCATGTGAATAGTATATTGACACTCATCGTGGAAAAATAATCTCTTAAAAATGTTAAGTTCAACCGCCCAAACTAGACTTGTGTAATGTCCACCTTAATCCGAAAATTTTAAGAAGGAAGCGAGGCTCCAAGGGGCTCTTACGGATTAGGTCATGAGACCAATTAGGCATCACCAGCGTTAGGTCAAAGACCCAACCAGCCTACTACTCATTGTGGAAAGACTAGTCATCCACTTAGCCACAAGCAAGAGTCAAGAGTGGACTTAATCCTCTCAACGACAAGTTCCTTCACTGATTCACATTCCCGTGGCTCAAATGCCCCGGTCGAATGCCAGGCCGCAGCTCAGACTGAGTCAACTCCCTCTTCTTGCAGCCGGAGTACTAGTGCGCCCCTTTGCGGCCGCACTCATCCTCGAAACCATCAAGCCTTCATCGGCCCAACAGTCAAGGACCCCAACTAGTATGAGTTAGTAAGGCGTGCCGACGCGGGCCACGTCGCACCTTGTCTTCGCCCTTATCCAGGACTCAACACTTGCCAAACTGTAAGACGACTCTGATGTGCAATGCCCCTTGCACCCTTCGTGGCAAGAGTCAAACTATCGGGACAACCCCTAGTTGCCTCGTGCCAGTGGTCACACTAGTACTTGCAACCTAAGGGCCAGCATTGAGCACAACGTGCACATGCCTCTTGGGGTTGCTACCAAGCCACCCTGGCAGCATACATGCCCTAAGGCATGCTCGGTCCTTATCAGGCCCGGACGGATGCCCTCCACAGAACCCACTAACTCAACCCTCGCTCGAGTCACAAGCTAACGCAACTCAGCTCATCCAGGTCCAACGCATTGTGCCCTTCAACCGATGCCCACCCCTCGGACCTTCCTCCTCGGGGGTCTCAAGGACCGTGGAACTTAAGGGACTAGGTCAAAGCAACAATCAAGTATGGGATTGACAAGCAATCCTAGCACAAGTCTAGTGGGCACCAACCAAAGGGCAAACTGGCACGGAACTACTTGTCACTAAGCAGCTTGCTAAAGAGGGGCATGACAAACTCCCCCACCGAAGCTCTTGCCGTCTCCGGGAAGATATAACAATGAGTCTTAGCTCAACTAAGAAGATTTTATCATACTCCAATAATTTCCCTACTTTGAAGGTATAACAACCCACAGACATTGTCTTTGACCTACACGCACAGGCAATTGCCTTAAGCCGTTAACCAGTTTGTTTTTCGAAGCTCAAATATGTTTGACTTCAACCACGTTCTACTTGAATGGGTCGTCGATCTATAGAGCACCACAGTGTTGGTGTGTCTTGTGTCCTTTTCTTTGCGATACATTGCCACTTAGTGCCCTGATGCTCAAACTGTTGCAACGTCGTGAGTCCTTCCATTCGCGTCATAACGACACCAAGTGGACAGAGAACACGTTGCTGTGACATCCTAAGTCCTTCCATTCATGGCGCGGCAACATTTTGGTGAGGTTGTGCAGTAATGGGTTCCCCATGTCTCTTTGATGTCCATAAGGTCAATGTACATAGTCCTTCAATTCTCACCGACACTCACTGCACTACTTATCATCGGCGACATCAGCTCTGACAAGCTGAGTCTTAACTGATTGTGCCTACCTGATAAGTGGTGAAAATATATATTTTTAAGGGTTATTCTTGCATGTATTTTACATGATTTATAACATAATTTCACCACTTTATAGAGTATTTTATTTATATTACTGAACTTACATATTTTTATTATCTTTTAGGTGAATGCTCAATTTGACATTGACTACCTGCTGCAAACAAGCAAGCTACCTTCTGTAAGCAAGCAGGCTACCTTCTGTAAGCAAGCCGGCTACCTGCTGCAAGCAAGCCGGCTACCTGCTGCGAGCAAGCAGGCTACCTGCTGCGAGCAAGCAGGCTACCTGCTGCGAGCAAGCAGGCTACCTGCTGCGAGCAAGCAGGCTACCTGCTAGCTTGCTCTAACCCACGTACAAAAGTATACACTTTAACACAACAACCATGCGTGTTGAAGTATTTCAACCAACGACACCAAAGTCATGAAATTCTACAGCCACGTAACTATACACGCATGCATGTATGTGTATTCATGCACATGTTGTCAAACTGCAGCCCCTGCAGCCCCTCTCACGCAAGGAGTTCACGTAATACCTTAGGGCTGATTTGGAGATATTTGAACGGGCCGCAGACAGACTCGGCGACAGAGAGATAGACACGGACAAACTCGAAATAATTAAGGCTGCGTTCGCTATGGTTGTTTTGTGGTTGGTTTGCTCTGGCTGTTTTGTGGTAGTTTTATATGTGGCAGTATATTATTGGAGTAAAACGTAGGACCACGTGGGACCCACGCGGGGACCACAGCCAAAACTAAACCAAGTTTAGGCGAATACCGAACGCAGCCTAAAACGACAACGCTTTTTGAAAAAGGCGTGATTTTATTGGGAGAGGGGGCGAGATATTAAAAGGGAGGCAGAAGGTAAGTCGAGGACGGACTCGACAGAACAGGATAGAAAGAAACAGAAGAAAAGAAAACAGAGGCGAGAGAAGTCGAAGGGGAAAGCGACGAAAAAACGGGAACAGAAAGAAAGGGAAAAAAGGACCCATCTCCTTTAAAGCTTCTTCAACAACCTATGGCTATCTCTTTTACTCTTCTTCTTTGTATTTCTTTAATGTCTGAGTAGTCCTATTTTGTACCCTAGGGATGGGGTTTGACCCCAAATCCCCAAACTAGCATGTAAAACCTAATTTGCTTAAATATAGTTGTTTTGTCTCTCTAAATTTAATTAATGTGCTAGATTGATCACCTTTGTGCATTTGGGTTTCTCCTAACTTCATACATATGTGATTTAGGGATTTAGACCAAGAGAGAGACAAACCCTAGATTTTTCCTTCTTTAATTAGTTGGTGAATTTAGTGCTATTGTTCAGGGCTTATTCTTATTGCTATCTAGTGAGGTTTATCCAACCTAACCGAAGGGTTTATTTAACTAGATAAGATTTGACTTTCACTAGGATTTAGGGTTAGTCATGACTTTAGTCCTAATAGACAACTTGAGCAAATTGGGATAAAATGTATGTTTGGGAGTATTTGGGCGATTACACTTTCCCGGGTACATCTTCATTTCAATCCATTTAAATACCACTTTAGTTTAATTGTTTCCTATTTTTATTGCTAAACCGAATCACTAAGCTTGCCTCCGGCTAAACCCATAATTTTACCATTTCTAATTAGACAACTAAATACTGAAGCTAGGGAGATAGAACCAATTTCCTTGTGGATACGACACTTGTGTACTAATCGAATAGGTGCACTTGCCTACTCTTTGCATATATTTGTATATTTTGTGATATAGTATTTGCACACAACAAGTTTTTGGCGCCGTTGCCGGGGAAATTGATAGTTTCTATCATTTTCCCCAGTTTCGGTATTTTAGTTTTTGTTATTTTTATTTTTATTTTTTGTTTATTTTTTTTATTTTCATTTCTCGTTTTTGTTACTTTTGTTTTATTGTTAGTCTTTGTTTTATTTTAGTTTTTATTAGCCCCTATTTATATTTCCTTATTTCTAACAGTTAGCATTTGTTTTTGGTGTTTTTGCTTAGGTACCTTCTTCTCCCCTTGTGTATGCCAAGCACCCGAGCTCGTGGTTCTCCGCTTGTCAGTCCGAGACCCGATCTTGAGCGCTTCTTACTAAGAGCTAGAAGGGATCTAAGAAGTACAACCATGGCGGACCCAGACCAACCAGAAATTGAAAACAATGGGCACAATCAAGGAGAGCAACTACACGCCCACCCTCAAGCTCTAAGTGACTACTATCAACCATGCACTGAGGGTAGAGCTTCGGCCATAGTCCTTCCAGAGTTAACACCAGAGGAGAATGGACAATGGACATTCAAAACACACTTCATTACGGTTACCCGAGACTTGGGAAGGTTCAGTGGAGCGAATCCAGACGATGCACCAAACCACTTGAGCCTCTTCCTCGACTTTTGCAATTCTTTTGGAAAAACTGGTGCCGTAAAGGAAAGGATAAGACTACAGTTATTCCCTCACTCTCTTCAGGACTCAGCTTCAAGATGGTACAGAAGCCTCCCTCAAAATCTATCCACACTTGGGCTCAGATGGCTCAGATGGCTCGAAGTTTCTTGCAAAGTATTACCCAACCAGCAGAACAAGACAGTTGATTGGTGAGATCAATACTTTTACTCAAGAGCCAGGGGAAACATTATATGATGCATGGGACCGGTTTAAAGAAATGTTGATGAATTGTTCTCATCAGGACTAGATGATCAGTTCTTTGCCTTTCTTTCTTCAATGGGTTGGACGATACTAATCGACTCCTTGTGAACTCCTCGGCTGGAGGAAGTTTTATGAACAAATCACCTCAAGAAGCGATGGAGCTCCTTGAGACCATGACCAACAACACAAGGCAATGGGCGAAGAACAAAGGTAGAGCTCCTAGGGCAGCAGGGCTACTTCATGTCGAGCCTACTGATCACCTCTCAGCCCAGATCTCCTCTCTCACTAAGATGGTCGAAAAATTAGCAACTGCTCAGAAAGAAAGTGTGAAGTCTGCAGCTTCTTCTTCCTCAAATCAACCTATGGAGGGATGCCATTTGTGCGGGTCCCATGAAACTCATCATTGCGAGGGGGAAGAGCTACGTTACTGATCATGAGAACGTGAGCTATGTTAGTAACCGTCCCATGAACTCATACAACAACAACAACGCCCATGGAGAAATCACCCAAATTTTTCATGGAGGAACAATGATCAAACCAAGGAGGACCGACGAGTAATACTTCCAACAACTCAATGGGATATAAACCTCAAGAGTCATACCAAGCAACAACTCTCAAATGGGGTATAGACCTCAAGGTGGCCCACGGGGTTCCAGCAACAACAACAACAACCCCCCTCTTCTTCTGATGGCAACTTAGCTAGGATGGAAGCCATGATGCCAAAACATGCAGAGTATGACGATGAACTTCATATCGACCACCCAAACTAAGTTCACCGAGCAGGAAGCATTCAATGCCAACCAGACACAATTCAACCAGAGTATCAAAAACCCATTTGGATCATCTTTCTCAGCAGTTTGAGCAGTTTGTACAAAGGGCAATGGCAACCTTCCCTAGCCAACCAAAGCCTAATCCAAAAGAGCAACTGAAGGACATCTTTGTGAGAGAAAGTGTGAAGAAGAAGAGGTTGAAGGGGTAAATGCGATTGAAGCTCTGAAATTCACCCTCTTCATCAAGAATGGGCTATGTCCATTGAAGCATCAAAAAGAAAGATAGCCCAACTTGAAGCTCTTCAAAAATTCATGAGCATAACCTTCAGTATGAGAGGGAGCACCTTGAGAGGCTTCTTGCTGATTACGGAAGAAAAAGCCAAGTTGAAGGATGAAGAGGAAAAGGTAAAGACCATCACCTTGAGAAGTGGTAAAAAGACAAAAGAGATCCAAATCTCACAAAAGTCAGGTGCAGCCGAGAAGGATGATGAAGAAAGAGCTGAGGTGCTAGAAAGGGAAAGTTCTTCAAATGCTCCCATAGACCCACCTGCAAGAAAACCCTCTCCTTATGAACCACCCATGCCTTTCCCTAACCGAGCCAGAATACATAAGCTTGATGCTGATTACGGGAAATTTCTTGCATCGCTTAAACAGTTAAGTGTCAACATCCCATTTGTGGAGCTAATCGCCACTATGCCAAATTATGCAAAATTTCTCAGGCATCTCATATCAAACAAAACAAAACTGGCCGAGGTTGGAACTTGCTCTGCCATCCTTCAACACCATCTACCTTCAAAATGCAATGATCCGGGTAGTTTTACCATCCCAGTCATGATTGGAAGTACCTCATTTGAACATGCCCTATGTGATCTAGGTGCCTCCATCAACTTGATGCCTCTCTCTACCTTCAAGAGGCTGGGAATTGGTGATCTAAAGAAGACCAAAATGACCCTTCAGCTGGCAGATGGGTCTACTGTATACCCAAGCGGAGTGGTAGAGGATGTCATCATCAAGGTGGAGCATTTATACTTCCCATGCGACTTTGTCATCATGGATATCGAGGAAAGCCCCACTACACCCCTCATCCTTGGTAGACCTTTCCTTGCCACAGCTGACACACATATTGCAGTAGCGGAAGGGACCATCACCCTTAAGGCTTATGATGAGAAATTGGTCTTCACCACTGCAAGGTCTCCAAACAACAAGGCTGCAACTGCCAAGGTCATCAACAAAAAGGCACAACCACCTCAATCAACTTCACTTCTCTTCTTTTCCTTACCTGAGAGAATGGCCATCAGTACCGATTACCCACCAGACACGCATGAAAGGAAAAAGCGGGGTAAACAAGAAAAAGGAAACCATTCACCAAAATGGAAACCCAAAGATGCCTTCACTTCTTGCTTCGGGTACTCTCCTCACACCCATCCTCTGGGTGATTAAAAAAAAGGGAGGTAAGGTCTAGCCAAAGACATTAAAGAAGGGTAGCTTTCCGGGAGGCAACCCAGATTTCATTTCATTTCATGTCATATCTTTAAAATTTCTTTAGTTTAGCACTTCTAAAATATTTTGAACTCTTGTGAGTTAATGGGCTTTTTGAGCACTCCTCGGAAGTGCATTTTTGTGCCCAAATTGGTGTTGTTTGTGTTGTGAATATTTTGGAAACAGGTGTGCCCCTCTGAAAAAGGGATGGATTTCGGAACAATTTCAAAGGAAACTCTGGCGAAATTTTTCCAAGGACCTTCATCTCCCATGATCGAAGGCTGCGCCTCATCGACCCCGGACACTCTCAAGTGTGGGGGAATCCCGTCTTCAGTCTGCACCTTATCAGGGGAGTACTAGTTTCACCCTTCTTTTTAATTTTGCACAATACATATCATACACACTTTTGTTAAACTCTATGCAAGTGCTTCGAAAAGGTCTTTTGTTTCTCCCTTCGTTATTCCTTGAACAATGAGGACATTGTCCCATTTAAGTGTGGGGGAGACGACCTTTTCTTTTTGCGCACTGCTCAATTTCTTATGCTTATCTATTGCTTCCACTTAGGAGTTACATTTAAATGTAAGCAAGTTTTTCTTTGAATTCTTGGGATTTTTCATCAAAAATTTTCAAAAATTCTCTCTTGAGGAGCATGTATATGCGGTGCAGCCATAAAACCTTATCTTGGTGAATTTTTATTGCTTAGGGGTTCTTTCTATCTTCTCTCTTAGGGATTGCTAAGGGGTGCTTCTTTGTGAAAATCTAAAAAGGGACTTGTGAGACACCATTGGTAACCAACAAAATGAGAGTTGAGTGTTCTTTAATGCAAAGGCTAAAATGCCTAAATATATCTCCTCATCTCTTATGCAAAAGTGAAACAAATGCATACATCTATTTTTCCTTTTGTTTTCTCCTCAATGCCCATTCTTGAGAGAAGTTGGCCATGGTAAAAGTTCTCCAAGTCACCTAATCTTTATAACTTTGAAGCACTCTAGATCATACCCCGAAACTCTATCTTTTTATTTTTACCCGAAGCACACCCATGTCACCATGATGAGGTCGGTTCGCACTCCTCATGAGTTTTCCACCATTTTGTTCACTCAAATCCAAGAATTCATCTAAACACTTGCTTGCTTTAAATATTCCTCCTTCTTGTGGGTTCCTAGTTTTGCTTGAGGACAAGCAAAAAGATAAGTGTGGGGGAGTTGATAAGTGGTGAAAATATATACTTTTATGAGTCTCTTTACATGCATTTTATATGGTTATGACATAATTTCACCACTTTATAGAGTATTTTATTTATATTAGTGAATTTATATATTTTTATTATATTTTAGGTGAATGCTCAATTTAACATTATTTACCGTTGCGCAAGCAAGCAGACAAGCTACCTGCTGCAAGCAAGCAAGCTACCTGATGCCTACATCCATACACGTGAAAATTCATCAATATCACCAACTGGGTGCAATTGTCCAACGCAGCCTACTACCATTATTCATGTACGTGAAACATTTCATGCAGTCACGCACGAAATTGGATTTTAAAGAGGCGAATGATATAAAAAAGTCAAGACATGTCGGACAGGAGGGAGACTCGACGACTGGATGCAGGTAAAGATAATAGAAGAATAGACAGACAGAAAAGAAAACAAGTCGAACACGGACAGAGGTTCGCGAGGATAGAAAAGGAAAGAATGGAAAGTAAAAGAAAAAAAAAGACGGACTCGACAAATATATTAAAGGAGATAGACGCGAGAAGTCGAGGACAGTCGGGGACTCGAACAGAATAGACAGAAAAGAAAGAAAGAAAACAGAGGCGAAGGAGAAAAGCGAAAACGGGGAAAACAGAAGAAGACAAGAAAAAGAGGACCCATCTCCATTAAAGCTTCTTCAACAACCCATGGCTATCTCTTTTACTCTTCTTCTCTTTACTTCTTTAATGTCTGAGTAGTCCTATTTTGTACCCTTGGGATGGGGTTTGACCCCAAATCCCCAAACTAGCATGTAAAACCTAATTTGCTTAAATACAGTTATTTTGTCTCTCTAAATTTAATTAATGTGCTAGATTGATCACCTTTGTGCATTTGTGGTTTCTTCTAATTACATACACATGTGATTTAGAGATTTTGGCCAAGAGAGAGACAAACCCTAGATTTTTCCTTCTTTAATTAGTTGGTGGATTTAGTGCTATTGTTAAGGGCTTGTGTTTAAGGCTATCTAGTGACGTTTATCCGACCTAACCGAAGGGTTTATTTAACTAGATAAGATTGACTTTCACTAGGATTTTAGAGTTAGTCATAACTTTAGTCCTAATAGATAACTAGAGCAAATTGGGATAAAATGTTATGTTTGGGAGTATTTGGGTGATTACTTTCCCGGGGTACATCTTTATTTCAGTCCATTATAATACCACTTTAGTTTAATTGTTTTCTATTTTTATTATCTAACCGAATCACTAAGCTTGCCTCCGGCTAAACCCATATTTTTACCGTTTCTAAATAAACAGCAACTAAATACTGAGACTAGGGAGATAGAACCAATTTCCTTGTGGATACGACACTTGTTGTACTACATCGAATAGGTGCACTTGCCTACTCTTTGCGTATATTTGTATATTTTGTGATATATATAATAGTATTTGCACAACAACCGCAGAGCCAAGACAATGCCCCATCTAAACATAATCCTTCAGTGATACCACACCGATAAACCTTTCACTGGATAGTGGTATATCCTTCCACCAAGTTTTGGTCCATCTCCACACCCCCAGCTTTATTCTAATCAAAGTCTTCTCGACCGAAAGACCTTCTTGCTCAAAGATCACTCTATTACGCATCTGCCAGAAGTGATAGACTCCGTAGCAAAGAGTCGAGCACCATATACGCCTAGCTTTACTACTCAATTGAACATCGAACCAGGCCACGTATGTCTCACCCGCAGTGGGTTTGAGAGCAAGGGGCAAGTTCCACCAACGCTCAACCCCCTTCCATATCCCCTGGATGCGAGAGCAAAAGAAAAGAACATGCTCTATGCTTTCCATCACTCTATTACACCAAGGGCAAAGACTTTGTGCTAATGTTACAATATTTTGTTCGAACAAAAGATCCCTAGTCACCAGCCTTCTCATTACCGTAAGCCAAAGTACCATTTCCACCCGTGGTTCACAATATCCTCGCCAGATATGTGCAAAATCGATGCCGCTGTTGTCAGTCTCGTCCTCACGAGGGCTATATAGCATTGCAGATAAAATATTTCGCGTGATAGCTTTATTGTTACCGTCAAACCAAATGCATAAATCAGGTGAACCTACACGTGGCATTTCGGAGTGAATAAGTTCGAGCATCTCCTCTGACATGTCCATCTCGTACGAGAATAACGCCCGCCTCCACACCAAATTCCAGCTCCATTCACCTGCTCTCCACATGCCCATGTCGGCTATATATGCATCTGTTGCGTGCTTAACTGGAATAACCCGGGGTATCTATCTCGAAGGCAGTCGGCTCCCACCCATCTATCCCACCAGAATTTTATATCTTTTCCCTCATTTAGCTTGGTCTCAACATTGTCTTTCAGGATACTCATGATACAAGTGTTACTTTGGGTGCACTTCATAATCGAGAACCACATCCCTTTTATCCGACAAGTCTCAACATTTAGTTCACCAGTATGCATGCCATCTCGCTCATGGTATATAGATTTCAAGGTACGTTTCCAAATGGAATGACGCTGAAGAGAGAACTTCCATCTCCACTTAGTTAGAAAAGCCATGTTCTTGAGCTGTAGATTGGAGAAGCCAAGTCCCCCCGCTGCCTTGGGTTTTGTTAAGGTAGCCCATGCTACCGGAGTCATGAACTTTTGTGTTTGCTTTCCCCAAAAAAATTGCCTTTGGAGGGTGACTATTTTCTTCCTTACCGCCTTTGGCATAACAAATAGGCTCATGTAGTAAAAGGGAATAGCGTCGAGCACAGATCGAACAAGTACACTCGACCCGCCCTTGAGAGACTTGTGGCTTTCCAAGTAGACAACCTCATCTCTACTTTCCTGATAACTGGATCCCATGTTGCCATCTGCCTTGGGTTCGCACCTAGTGGACATCCAAGGTATGTAGTCGGAAGTTTGCCCACCTTACATTTGAAAATGCTCTCCACAAGTTTATTATCCTCCGAGGTGGTATTCAGACAAAAGGCAACTGATTTCTCCATATTAAGTCCCAATCCACTCATCTCCGCAAAAACAACTAGGATTCTGTGTAGAGAGGTGAGCTGTACCTCGTCCATGGCACTAAATAACATAACATCATCAGCAAAATGTAGGTGAGTGATTCTGACTTGCCTGGACCCCACTGACAGTCCTGAGAATTCATGTTGTTCTACCGATCCTTGAATTAACCAGTTTAGAGCCTTGCTATGATCACAAATAAGACGGTGATAACGGATCACCCTGCCTCAACCCACGACCCGCGAGAATGGTTTGGTTGGCGAGCCATTCCCAAGTATGGAGATCCTAGCTGTAGTGATGCACTCATTGACCCATGCTCTCCATTTGATACCAAACCCCATTCTTTCTATCATCATGTTCAAGAACTCCCAGGACGCACAGTCATATGCCTTCCTCAGATCAATCTTCAACAGCACACCTTTCCTTTTAGTCTTTCTTAGCCACGTGATAACTTCATTTGCTACAAAGGGGCCCTCCAGGATACTCCTCCCCTTAACAAAAGTAGACTGGGTTTCCCTAATGATGTTGGGCATAACGACGCTAAGTCTCTTGGCTAGAATCTTCGCTATTACCTTGTACTGACAGCCCACCATGCTAATCGGCCGGTATTCATCCAATCTTGATGCATCCGCAGTTTTAGGAACCAGGGCTAACCATGTGGTATTAAGCCCCTTCTCTAACCTACCACAAACAAAAAACTCCCGGATGTCCCTACCAAAATCCGCCCCAATCACATGCCACATGTTCTTGATAAACCGTATGTTATATCCATCATATCCCGGGGCTTTAGAGCCGTCACACTCCTTCACAGTACGTCTGATTTCCGCCAGGGATGGGAGTAGTTCTAGTTGAGCAGCTTCAGCTCTTGTGAGCCTCGCATAATTGCCCACCGGCGGTCTCACTCCCGTTGATCGTGTTGCCTGAAACAGCTTAGAATAATACTGGACAATATGTGATACAATAAGAGAGGGGTTATCAATAGTACCTTCGCTTGTTACCAGGCTCGAAATGTGCTTTTTCTTGCGGTTTAAGGTTGCCCGCCGGTGAAAGTACCTTGTATTGTTGTCCACTTCTTTGATCCACTTATCCCTAGCGAGTTGTCTCCAGTGGATCTCATTTAACCTTTCCGCCTTATCAAGCCTTTCCAGAGCTTGTACTCTTTCAATTTCCACTTGTGGATTAGCCCCATCCGTTCTATCTTCTCTTCCACCCTTCGAACCTCTCTTTTGAGATTGTCGATCTTCGTCCTTATGTCGCCGAATTTTTCATTATTCCATGTGCGTAAAGCACCTTTCAGGCTTCGTAGTTTTCCACATGTTGTCCTATCTAGTAGTCTCCGCCACTTCTCTCGGACAAAGGATTCAAACTCAGGATGCTCAAGCCAAGCGTCAAGGGAGCGGAAAGGTTTTGGACCCCAGTTAAACTTCCCGGTTGTCACTACTAGAAGTCGGTGGTCCGATATCGTCCATTCACTAGAAGTGAGCCTGACATCCGTGTATTGTCCTAACCATTCCGCATCAGCGAATACACGATCTATCTTGCTCATTGAGCTGCCTCTTTTCCAGGTGAATTGTGCGTCACTTAGGTGGATTTCTACAAGTTCCATTTCAACAACCCATTCCTTAAATTCACGCATACCTCTATTGATTCTTAGCAGGTTTTCTGGTCTTCGTTCAGACGGGCTAAGAACTTCATTGAAGTCACCTAAAGCCAGTAAAAGAAGTTACCACCGTGTTTTGGCTTGGAGGATGTTCTCGAACATGTTCTTACGGTCGTTGGTCTCGTATGGGGCATACACTATAAGAATACCGCACACATTCCCAGTTTCCAAATCTTTCGTATCCATCATGATCCATCTATCCCCCTTTTCTATTCTCAGGACTTCGACTTCTTCCATATCCCACAGTACTACAATGCCTCCCGATCTGCCTTGTGTTGGAACGTCCTCCCATGATAGGCTAGCTTTCTTTTCCCCCAAAATTTTGGTATCTTTCGACCTATTGGTCCACTTTGCTGGGTTTCAACTAGTCCCAAAATTGACAGTTTTCTATTACGAGTTTCTTCTCTCACTTTATTCTATTTCCTTGCTGGCCCCAATCCTCTAATGTTTAGGAGCCCCACTGCTACCATCCCTGCCCTTACTTCTTGGCGTACTGTTGTAGCTGATCTTTTAGGTTGTCTTTTGTTGCATATGGGTTTGGAACAAAACGCCCTAGCTTGTGGAGTAGATTTAAGCAGTGGTCCGCCTCAGCATCAACATCAATTATAGCCCCTGTTTCGTCTCTGGCGGCTGGAGGAATGTTTGATCTAGGTGGGGTATCTTGCAGGAGATCGGTGAAGAGATTAATACCTTGTTTCTTCTCATGCGATTGGGAAAATTCTACTACAACTGAGCCAGATGCATGTTGCACCACCGCTTGCATGGAGTTACCACTGTTTAAATTTGGAATTATTCTGTCTGACCCATTCTGATTCTTGTCACCCCTTTTTATCTCTGCAGATGGCTCCGCCATTTTCTGTGTGTGCATCCCATGCATTGGAGTCAGTGTCTCACCAGAATTAAATATCCCATCATCACCCATGTGTGACTCCGTCCCTTCCTTTGTTTCGGGAATCCCTTCCCGTGTCTTCTACTACCGCGTCAAATAAAATACTGGTCCCGAAAACTTCTTCTGTCTCGGGATTCATTATTCTATTCTCATTTTGTGGGTTGGTGCTATCAGGAGTCCCGTCCTGCACATGATTACTGTTGTTACTATTGTAATTAGCATTGGGCCCCATATCTTCCCCTTTACTAACGTTCACAGATGTAGCCCCCTTTTCTTCGACTGTCCTCTGGTGTCGTTCCAGCATGCTTTTTTCATTTTGTTTTTGATTTTCCCATGCAGCCGATTGATTCCCCAAGAGTAAAGTGCCGCCGTTACGATTTAATCCCTCTTCTTCATTATGAGGTATACTTCTTTTCATATTCCTCGTGCTTCCTTGGGATTCTGAGTTCCTGTTTTCTCTCTCCGACATATTCTGCGGTAGTATACCATTCTGGCCATGATGCGGTGTTCCTACCTCTTGCTAACGTGGCTCCCCTTTATCCTTATCAGTAGTGAGCTGGATGATACTGTCACTAGGTCCTGCCTTTTCTTGATGCCACCTAGGCGGTGGTTCCTCCACTATGCTACCCGGGTATTGTTGGTCATCTACGTTCACCATTATTTTCCAGTTGATCGTCTGCAGGGTTGAGGTTCCTATCTGCAACCGAATTTCAGCATTTTCTATGAAATCTCCCTCTTCTTCAAATCTGATGACATCTCCAACTGCCTGTGCAATTTTCCTGACATTACTTTTATTTCAGGCATGAATTGGAATGCCCCGTATTGTGATCCAAGTTCTTCTTTTTTCAACTTGATCTCCAGTCTCCCATAGTCGAATGTCCACCCCCTCGTGCTCTTTCCCTTTTACTTTTGCCCTTTCCAGTACTTCCTCAGCTTCTTGTTTGGTATTAAAGACCATAAGGAATTTACGTCTTGAGAATGCTAGGAGGCCTGTCATGTTGGGCCATCTGTTGTGTAAGTAATCCATCGCTCTTTTGGGGATTTTTCCTCTTGCATCGAGATCACCATACACTTGCTGAGGCTTTATAGCATTTCTTTGTCCACCTTAACATTAATGGACAACCTTGAGATTGCACCGCTCTTCTCCTTGCGACTCCATCGCTTTGTTCTTGAGCCATATGATGTACTCGGCATTGGTCTCTGTTGTGTTTCAGTGTACACTTCTTTCTTGCTCTGATTACGCTTGTCCTTGGAGCCTTGGAACTCCATACGAACCCACAGTTTTCTCCCATTGGTAACCCACCCCTCATCCCTTCAATGGCTCGCCTAGCGCCCTCAACATGGCTCATATCCACAAATGCGCATACACTTTGGGTCCCTTTTCTCTTTTTTTCTGCTAATAAAGATACGGGTCCATCGTGCAAATTTGCTTACTAACTTCCCAAGTTGATATTTACTTACCTCCTTACTGATATTGTCGATGAAAATGGTTGCTGGCGTAGATCCCTTCTTCTCCCTTGCTGGATGCTTCCAGGTTCCTCTCTCTCTGTGTGGTTTCTTGCTCGCATAACTAGTGTTTCGAGCATCAGTTTTCCCTTGTTCGTAATAAGTCTTCTGTTTGTAGCCACTCTTGGGATATGAAGCGCTACTCCTGTCCTTCCATTTATGCCTAGTTGACAGTTTTTCCCGGTGGTCATATCTCTCCCTTCTCTCATATCTCTTCCACTCTCTCCCCATGTAAAGCTTTTGACGGTTCCGCATTATGGGTTCGGGTAAGGGTTTTTGTGGCTATGGCGGTGCTTGTGGCTTTGAATTTCTGGTGGGGGTTTTGTGGCTATGACAGTGCTTATGGCTTTGACGTTCCGGCTTCGGCAGTATGAGGTTTTTCGGGTGTGGTGTTGGTTTGTGGCAGTCTTGTAGCGGGACGGCGGTTGTTGTGGTGGTTTGTGGAGGTGTGCTAGTGGAAGACATGGCGGTGTGGGGAGAGCGAAGGTCGGGGGGGGGGGGGGGGGGGACTGGAGAGGAGAGAGGAGGGAGGACATCTCGACTCTTAGTGAAGAAGAACTCACAGTGAGAGTCTCTCACTATATTTCCTTGGCCGTCTTTCGCTTTCTTGTATTGAAAAAAAAATCTATAACATAAGAAAAAAAATACTGAGAATGAGCGAAATAAAGGAAGAAATGGACTAAACAAAAGTTTAGTGATGTGAGCACTAGGTTAGAAATCAATATTGGGTCGATGGATAACTTCAAAAGCGTGTATATCGTTTATCAGAGTCGATTGTGCAGACCATTCGCACTATATTTGGTGTGCTCTAGTCCAGTTGTCGATCCATTCAACAGTTGTAGTCTAGTTGGCAGTTCAGTCACCAACTGATTGGACTACCTTTTATTATATGAATTTTAATTTTTTGTAACTTTTAAAATATAAGTTTAAAATGTAAAAAAATATATCATTATTTATCTAAATTTAAACTCTTCAAAACAAGACCAGTCATGGATATGTTTTGAAAATTTTTAAAATTTATATTAATTACATGTATATATACATACATATCAATGAGACTTATAATTCATAACATCACTTTAGTGTAACATCGTACACACATAACTTCATTTTAGGGTATCATAATATCAGTTTTCATGAATCATAATAACAAAATTAATGAATCATATCTTCATTTTAGTGTATCATTGCAAACATATAAGAATAAAATTTTTTACACAATAATACACCACAAAATAATATTTGGTATGAAAGAAAAATGCACGATTCACCATATAAGGTTTAAAATACACCATACAATCATAATAATACACTACTAAACAATAATGATTTTTATCGGTTTCGAAGTTTGTTATCTAATTCACCACTTATTAGTTAAGGAATCATAATATCAATTTTAATGAATCATAATATCAAAATTAATGAATCATATCGTCCTTCTAGTGTATCATCGTAAACACATAAGAATAAAAAAATTTACACAATAACACACCACAAAATAATATTTGGTATATATGAAAAATACATGATTCACCATATAAGGTTTAAAATACACCATACAACAATAATATTACACTACAAAACAATAATGATTTTATCGGGTCTGAAATTTGTTATCTAATTCACCACTTATTAGTTAATGAATCATAATAACAATTTAATGGATAATAATATCAAAACTAATGAATCAAAACATCTTTTAATGTATCATCATAATATGTACAATTTTTTTTCAAAGTTGTCAATACATATTCATGATTGGTCTTATTTTGAAGAGCTTGAATTTAGATGACTGGTGATATAATTTTTAAAATTTTAGACTTATATTTTAAAAGGTACAATCATTTAAAGTTTTATCAACACTTATATGACACGTAATCAATCCAATCAGCACTGACTGGTATTGCCACGTAATGCTGCCGCACAATACTATGTACACCCGCCGCAGCCTCTAATTTGCCATCGTTTATAATAACTAATACTATAAAACATGGAATTTTCATTCACAAGTTTGATCACAATACAATTTTTGTCTTTACCTTTTTTATTCTGACAAAAGATATTAAAATAAATAAAGCTAGCAAGTTGTTTCAATCTCTACAACACATCATTCATACACTTGCATACTGTGATGTTTGGATTAGGGTTAAATGGTATGAGTCCAATGGATTACATAGAGTGAAATTCATTTAGGTGAGGAGACACTTTATAATCTTGTTTCACATGTTAATAAGATGAAATAGGGTGAAATTATGTGGACTGTTATAATATTTTCTATTATATTCCTGTAATCTTTCTTATATTTTTATATTGTTATACATAGTCCTCCAATCTCTCATTTCTTAACAATCTTATCTGCAACCCTCTATATATGAGGATCAATACACTGGCTACCCTTGTACGGGTTTTATCTCATCTACCATGGTATCAGTTTTTCCTAACCCTTTTTCTCTCCTTCTCGATCCTCCTCTTTAAACCCCGTCCCTTATTTGCGCGTTCTTTGCGTTCTTTTTTCTCTTCACCACCGTTCATGCACCTTCTTTCTCACTATTCCCCTTGTTGCGCAATGTCTGACAATGCTACTCCCACTGCGCCTCCCATAATCCCACCGCCCTTATCACATAGTTAATTCCTAACTTAATTCCTAACTTCTAATGAGTGAATCAACAAACAAAAAAACTTATTAATAGCTTTTTCAATAGGTCCTAATATACAACTGATAAGAGGTGGGGAAGTCCACAAAAATTGTTAGCACATTTTTTCCTTGCACTTTTTTTTAATAAACCTTACACTTTTGTTAACTGAAAGGCTATATGCACTATACACTAGTGGAAAAAAGCTTTTATACCACGGTTATTTTGCTCAAAAAACTACGGCTGAAAACCGTGGTATATACCTCCGTCGCATATAAGAAAACTGAGTATAAATGACGGTTCAAAACCGTCGTTTTAAATATGATCGAAAAACCACGGTTCTAGAACCGTCATTTAAAATCTTCATTCACGCGGATTTTACCGACTTTATATGACGGTTATACATGAAACCGTGGTTTATTTTTCACTATAAATGTCGGTTGTAGTCATTAACTGTCATTTATAGTGAAGAATAAACCACGGTTTTGTGTATAACTGTGGTTTATAATCTTTGAATATTTTTACGACTATAAACGACGGTTGCAGCCAATAACCGTCATTTATAGTCTATAATTTTTTTAAAAAAAATCCCAGAATTCAATCTCGTATGCGGTAGATGCAACTAATCACTGATTTTTTTAATCTAATAGAGCGCAGACACAACAAAATGAAGAGGCCTGAGCATGTATGTGCCTTGTTTGTGAATTACGGTTGCAAAATCACGAGTTAAGAAGAATGAAGAGGCGCAGTATGTTTCCGGTTCGCCAGTGGGTTGCAAAATTTTTGTGAGGTTTGAAGAGAATGGATGAGGCGCAGAGCAATGCTCCTTGTTCGCTAGTTAGAGTTGCAAAAATTACCATGAGTGAAGCTGAGGAAGAAACGTAGAGCATGTTCTTTGTTCGCCGGCGTGGGTTGCAAAATTACCGTGAAATATAGAGAATGAGGAAGAGGCACGGAGCATGTTCCTTGTTCACCGGCGTGGGTTGCAAAATTACCGTGAAATCTAGAGAATGAAGAAGAGGCGCATAGCATGTTCCTTGTTTGCAATTTAGGATTGAAAAATTATCGTGAGTGAAGAAACCTGGAAGAGAGGCGTAGATCATATGTTCCTTGTTCGCTAGTTTAGGGGTTGCAAAAAATGACCGTGTAAGAAGATATATAAAGAGAAAAGAGAGGCGCGAGTTTTTTAGCCGAAAATTAAAATTCCCGCTTAGACTAATGACGGTTATGTAGAAAACCATCATTTATACTCAGTGGCACGATACTATAAATGACGGTTCACCCAGAACCGTCATATGTAGTCACTGGTGTGAAAGAGTAAATGACGGTTCCCCCAGAACCGTCATTTATACAAAGTGGCGTGATACTATAAATGACGATTCACCCAGAACCGTCATTTATAAATGACGGTTTGTAAATAACCGTGCTTTAAAGGCCGTGGTTTAAAACATATTTTCCAGCAGTGATATTTTTAGACAATATAGTACATAATTTACAAAATTATCCTTTTTTTAACAAAAAAGTATATATATATCATTTATCACATAACCGTTTAATACATTCCGGAATATACCTAATCCACATACACTTTCCCTACTGCCCCTACCGAGATTTGCTAACATATGAGCACTTATGTTTTCATCCCTCCCTACAAAACACAATTTAACCCAGTCTAAACTTTCTTTGATAGACTCATGTACATCATCAAAAACTAACCTCGACTCATAGTCAAGAGTCCCAACCCCATTAGCATAGTCAACAACCGATTTACAATCTAAAACAAAACAAACCTTAGTAAAACCAAGCTTAATTACACATTCAAAACCAAGATTAATAGCTTGAACTTCAACCATCTGCGGAGTAGATGCATAAGAGCCACCGGTCAAAGCAGCCGCAACAAGGCTGTCATCCCCTAGCCTACAAACCACTCCGATACCAAAACGAGCTTGATTATCCCAACTTCCATCAACATAGACCCTCAAAGCATCTTGAGGAAAATCACCCATATTGTAAGCGCAGGCACCCCCTGAAGACTTGTTCTTCCACACCACACTCAAATAGGCTTCCGCAAGCTTCATTCCCCACTGCAAGCTCTTCACATTCCCATGCATCACTTGGCACCGAGAGTACCACACCTTGCACATAAAAATGAGAAACTTTCGTAAAAAAACTAAAATAGAATTCAAAACAATATCCAGAACCCAATCTTTAAAAGCATCATCCAAAATAACATTATCACCCCAGACCATCCCTTCTTGTTTCCACAACTTCTTAGCCTCCAAACAATCATAAAAGACATGTTTGATAGACTCAACATTTCCACAAGCACGCATATCAAGCTTCCACCGAGAGAACAAAACGGTAGCAACTAGAATAAAGTTGTGAATCAACCGCCACGCAAAAAGCTTAACGCGATTCAGCAAATCAGTCTTCCACAATCTCTTAATTGCACGTCCAAGGGCACCATGATCAAAAGATGAACACTGCATGGATAACTTACCCTTAAGATCAAGGAAGTAAGCAGACCGCACACTAAAAAAACCCGACCTTGAAGGCCCCCAGAGCCAACAATCTTCCGTAGCATTAGGAGACAAAGGAATAGACATAATATGGCGAACATCCTCATCCACAAACCACTCCTTAACTAAGGACTCCCTCCATAGACGTCTAATAGGATCAATTAACCAAGAAACTTTCCCTTCTTCACAAGCAAACCGAGGCAAGTTAAAACTGTAAGGCTTCCACCCCGGTTTGGAGTGTAACCAAGATCGAATATTCTCTCCATCACCTACCCCTCTACATAAAACTTTCTTAAGAAGATCAAGGGATACCCATAACGCACGCCAAATCAGACTTAGCCGAGAGCCCAACTTAGCTTCTAAAACATTCCCAGATTGGAAATATCTACAACCCATAACACAAGCTACTAATGAATCAGGAAAGGTCAAAAGCCTCCAAAGTTGCTTCGTCAACAAAGCCCGATTAAAACATTCTAAATCTCTAAAGCCCAAGCCACCATCCTTCATACTCCTACACATATCAACCCATTTCCTCCAATGCACCTTTTGCTTAACCAAAGAACCACCCCACCAAAACCTTGAGATAATACGAGTAATCTCAGCTAGAAGCCCCTTAGGTAGATGAATCACACTCATAACATAAGTTGGTAAAGCTTGCAAAACGCTCTTAATTAAGATACCACAACCATACTGAGAAACCTGCCTTGACCAGCTACTAATGCGAGAGACAATGCGATCCTTAAGATATTCAAAAACACGCCTTCTATTCTTCCCAACATAGCTTGGAAAACCAAGATACATACCAAAATTTATCACCTCCTTTGTGGCAAATAAGGCACATATATTATCCCTTAACATACCCGGAACACCTCTTGAAAACATGATACTTGACTTATCATAATTAACACATTGCCCGAGGACTCTTTAAAATCATCAATTACATTTGCCAAAGCACATGAATTATCATACGTAGCCTTCCCAAACACCATGCAATCATCAGCAAACATAACACTTGTAAGATCATAAGGCATCCCTCTAATACGGAACCCCTTCAACAAGTCGACATTAGTGGCAAAACGAAGGCTAGAGATTAAGACTTCCATGCAACAGTTAAAGAGAAGAGGCGAAAAAGGATCACCCTGCCTCAAACCACGTTTAGGCCAGAAAACATGCCCAGGAAAACCATTAATCAAAACAGACATCGAAACCGTAGACAAACATTTCCTAACTAATGCAACCCAGCCATGCGGAAAACCCATACTGATTAATACACCAATGACAAAGTTCCACTCCACCCTATCAAAGGCTTTCGACATATCGATCTTAAAAGCAAAAGAGCCATGGCAAGTCGCCCTAGACCCACGCATCATATGCAAAACTTCATTTGCAATAATAATATTATCTGATATGAGCCTCCCCTTAACAAAAACAGCTTGCTCCGGCGATATCACATAATGCATAAGATCTTGGACTCTATTAACCAGAACTTTAGCAATAACACGATAAGCTATATTACACAAAGAAATCGGCCGATAATCACCCATCACACAAGCCCCCTTCTTTTTAGTGACGATTCAACTAGTAATTGTAAATTAATCATTATTAAAATAAATTATGATTGATGAACGAATAATTTCTTTTTTAGTTGTATTTAAAAATTAATATTATTTCTTTTAACAAGAATACTAAAAAAAAGATTAATTAATTGATCACATTCTAAAAAATATATAAAAAGTATCAACATATTATCTATATGCATTTTCACGCATTAATTGGGTAAATATTAGAAAGATTGATATAGTTGAAATAAAAAGTATTAAAACTAATATAATACTTTATAACATTATATATTTCATGATTAATTTTTGAAAATATAGTTTGTATTATAAACACAATTCATTATAACCTTTTAGATAAAATTAATGATAATATAATTGTAAATGAATTAAACTTTACATAAATATATGTATACTAAAAAAGATGTACACATAATGAACTACAATGAAAAGCGTTCTCAATAGTTTTACGTAATTAAAGATACTAGTCATTTACCCATTAATGATAAAAATTTTGAATTTTTTTTATTATAATTCTCAAAATAAATTGGAATTTTTTATAGGATAATTACTAATTTGTATCTAAAAAAATCATGAATGTGTAAATATTGATCTAACATGTGACTTGTCATTCATGAAATTTTAAAATCTATTAGATGTATATTTAAATATATTATTGACTATATTTTTATGGATACTAAAAATATTTAAAGTGCTATTTTGACAAGAAAACTTAAAAGAACAATAAGAGTGAGAATGAAATTAAAAAACATATAATTTGATAGAGACAAAATTGGAATTAATTGTACTTCTCCTACTCTGCAAATATGTGTATGTCCACCCTTTTGTTAAATGCACTTGGGTTATTCGCCGCGTTTGCATTACTCCCAGAAGAATTTTCGTTAACAGGAAAAAAAAAAGTAGACTTCTAATCAAGTCATTGATAAATCTTCATGAATCATTCTTTTTGTCTGGGATGTAAGTTGCTATCTCCAGAATCTATGTGCCCTAACCTCTTCATGTCCCAGCAACCTGACATGATCACACTCCCAACTCGGTCCTTATCCTTCTCTTGCTCATCCTTCCATCTGCGGACAAACAGTAAAATTTCTCTCCCTTTTCACGCCAATATTTCTCTCTTTTTCTGTCTTCAGTACTCAGGTTCTAATGAGTAATTGATTCATCTTCTTTCTTTTATCGATTAAAATTTCCCTCGCCGTTTTTTATTGCTGCATGCACTCGGCGCACTTGTTTATTTTCAGAATGATCATCGATTCATCATTCGGCCGCTATTTCATAGACATTCACACGAAATGTTCAAACCCTTCGCTATCTTATGTAATTACATTTAGCTCTCCCAGTCTCACTGTTATATCAATGTTTGCCATACCCAATTCCTCTGCTCGAACCATTGTTGGACAGAAACCGTAATGCTTCACACCAATAGTTCATTGCCAGCAACAATCATAGGAAGCGTTGCAATGTCTTTTTTACTTACTTTCGAGACAGTACTATTTGTTAATTGGCCGGTGCGACTATTTATGGCCGACTAATTAGAACTGAGCGTACGATCATATCTTCTGATCATGCATATCCCATTAATTTGCTTTTCGTTATTGTTGATCACATGTACGTCTTCATGTCTTGTACAGCCTTTCTTCATGTCTTTCGGTAGTCAACATGACAGGAGGAATACTAGTCCTCGAGCAATGCAGCATGGGGACTGCAGTCCCAACGCACCCTCAACTCCTCGTCGGAGAAGAAGAAGAACATCTAGTCCTGATGAGGTTATTATCAAGTGTGTCAAAAAATAGCAAGCTTTCGATTGAAAACACCGCATAGCATGCATATTGTCATATTCTATGCTGCCCATTCTTCCTTTTCCCCGTCACTGGCAACTTATAACATGCTATTGACTTTTAATTCATGCTTCAGAATTTTGAGCAAATGCCATCCAGCCCCCAGTATCACTTTCTCCAGGAAACAATAGCTGAGCAGCACCAGCTGGATGGTACTACAAATTTCCTCATCGATGATGAAAATAAGTACAAGTCTATGCTGATTCGAGTTCGTTCATCATTTTGGATGCTAGGGATGGCTTTATTTGTTATCTACCTTGGCCATCTATATATATCTGCTATGGTTGTCATGATACAAACAGTCATGGTCTGGGAGCTCTTTAATCTGCGAAGAAGAGCTAATGAAGACCGTCGTCTGCCAGGCTTTAGGCTCTTGAATTGGTAAGTGAACTAAGCTTATAACAGGGCATTTATGCTTAGTTTGGTTTTGATGGGCAATTCCATTTTTATTTACCCAGAATTTTGATCTGCTATTTGTTAACAAGTAAATGAAAAAGAAGCAATAATGATATGTTGTTGGAATATTTTGAATGGCCTGCAGGCATTTCTTCTTCACAGTGATGTTGTTCGTGTATGGTCGGATTCTGAATAGGCAGCTTATGAACACTGTAACTTCAGACAAGTTTTTTTATAGGATCACATGCTGGCTTATAAAGTATCAAGTGGTCATATGTTACTTCCTCTATATTGCAGGTCTGCCTGTTCATTACATTATATACACTTAATTATCTTTGGACTATGAATTTAATTTGGTTCAAAAAATGTACTCCATGAGCATTTCAAGTTTCTTTTTCCTATGTTGCTGTAGCACTTATATTCTTCTTTCATTATTTCTTCTCTGGGTAACTAAATGATCAGGAATCATGTGGTTCATTCTTACTCTGAAGAAGAAGATGTACAAGTATCAGTTTGGCCAGTTTGCTTGGACACACATGATCCTCATAGTGGTCTTTGCACAGTCATCTTTTACAGTAGCCAACATTTTTGAAGGCATCATCTGGTAGTTTACTCTTTCCAGAAGCTTAATTTGACTTATTCATCATGATATCCTGTAATGAGCACATTCTTTGCAATTAACATTTTCTTCTTACATAGTTGCTCTATTCATATCAGATTATGTAAGTTGTATGAATCACAAAAGACAATATTCCATTGCTGTAGTGCAGAATAGAACTCTTAACTGTTTTTTAGAACGGGCACTATAATAGTATTGACTCTATTTCCTACAGGTTCCTTCTCCCTGCAAGTCTGATAGCTATCAATGATGTTGCTGCATATTTCTTTGGTTTCTTCTTTGGTCGAACACAGTTAATCAAGATATCGCCCAAGAAAACATGGGAAGGATTTATAGGAGCCTCTATAACAACTGTAGTTTCTGCATTTGTGGTCAGTACATATGATATAACGACCTATATTTTCTTATATTCAAAGACTGGATTTTTTTCATAAATCCTACATAAAGAGATCAGTAGCGAAGTTATAATCAACTTTGTTGATGATTAGTCATAATCATTTGATTTTTCCTTTGTAGCTTGGAGACATAATGGGACGATCCCTATGGCTTACTTGTCCAAGAAGAGTAAGGAAACTTATGAAGATTCCTGTGCTGTAATCAAGAGGTTTTTTTGTTAATCCAAGCTCTTACCGAGTTGTCAATTACCATGTAGGATTTATCAACCGGGTGGCTTGAATGTAATCCAGGACCGCTCTTTAAGCCAGAGAGATATTTGTTACCAGTTCCACCGTGGGTAAGTCATTATTCACTCAAAAATTTCCATGTTACAGCTTCATATGATTTGTTTAGTCAGAAGTTTCTCTTGGATTGCCTGTCTACTGAACTTCTCAGTATTGTCGTATGATTTATTTAGACAAATTGATAAACAAGTGAAGTGAAAACAATAGAATTACACCTATTTTCCGAACACTCTGTCTTCCACTTTCATTTCTTCCATCTAACCAAATTGCAAATGACATTGTAAATTTCACCAAGATGATCCCACACACCAATCTACACCTCTGTTGCAAAAACACATTAAAAAAGGTGGTTAGCAGATTCGCTGTCACTATATTACGAACGAAACTTAAGTATTGGGTCCCGAACCTTATTATTATAAATTTCTCTAGTTGCTACCCTGTCATTCACCGTCATCTATCAATTAGAAGCAAGCACGGGGAAATTGCCTTTGCTAGATCTAGAGTCTATACCACCTCACGCCCCCACTCCAGCTTGGACAGATTATGGTGTAACTTCAAAGTCTAGATAGCATAGCTTGATGGAGAATATGTTACCACTACAAGGCCAATGGATATCGTCCTCTTTAGCCAAAATGACCGTAGCAGTAGGCCCTAGGTGAAGATCATGAAGCAACTTCTTCTAAATCCTAAAATATACCATATTAATGCTTGTTTGCCTAATAGTTTTGCTTGAGGTTGTACTTATGATTATACTTGAGCCATAACATATCAAATTTGGTGTCAACCTTCCTTGGTTGTTTCATTAGTGTTGTCTCACTAGTAGAAAAAGGGTCATTTTCGGCGGTTCTTTTGGGCCTTTTTCGGCGGTTTTAAAACTGCCGAATATTACACCGCCGAAAAAGGCCTTTCAAAGTTTCGGCGGTTATAAAACCGCCGAAAATAACAACCTTTTTCGGCGGTTCCAAACGCCAAAACCGCCGAAAATAACGGCTGTCCCAGCTCAAAATGAGGTAAAAAACAGACATTTTTCGATTGCCATTTTTTACTTATTTTCGGCGGTTCTTACTAGGAACCGCCGAAAATGTCTATATTTTTTTTTTTTGGTTTTTTTCGTTTTAGTTTACAATCCCACATATGTCAACAAACCTGTAAAATATACAGATACAACATCCAGATATATCCAAACATCTCTCTACGTCATATTGTAGAGGATGTCAATCACTCTTTGTAAGAGAATTGTCAAAAAATCAAAATAATGATGAAATGGTCACAAATGACCAACAACACATTTCAAATGGTCACAAATGACCATATACAAACCATTTCAAATGGTCACAAATGACCATATAGATATACAACTACCAAGATATTCATTGTACTCAAACCGGTCATCTTTCACAATCTAACTAGCCATAAATTTCTAAACATTAACGTTCTAAATAACAATTCGATCGAAAAAACAAAGTGAAAATCAAACTAAAGTCATATAGACAAACTCCGCCCAATCCTCCAACATAGCGTTGATCGTTTGTCTGTCGTATTCGCCAACATTAGGGAAAACCTTTTGAAAAACAAAACAATACAAAATGAGTTAATCATTAAACAAATACATTAAAATTAAAAAAATATATATGACTTCAACATACGTTTTCTAATTGATCCTGCATATCACCAAAAGGGTGATTATGTCATGCATATATCTCATGACATAATACCCACACTCCGAACCCCCGGGTTGACGTGGACACTTAAACAGAGAAAAGAAAAAGGATTAATTACATAAGACATTTGTTCTATCAATGAAAAACAAGTGATGCATGTACGTGTTTCAGTCTTTCCGTTGAATAACTTCCTTTTTTTACGGTACGGGTGTGCTGCTGGCAACAATCTACGATGACACATGTACACGTTTTTGCCAGAAAACTTTAGACGATCAGAACAAGTGTCGTCCTCACATATTGGGCAAGCAAATGTGCCTTTCACCGTGTATCCAGATAAATTCCCGTACGCTGGAAAGTCATTCACTGTGCAAAACAACATGGCACGAAGTGTGAAGTTTTGTCTGGCGTAACCGTCATAAACCACTGTCCCCTGATTCCATAGCAATTTCAAATCGTCAATCAGCGGTGCAAGATATACATCGATATTATGTCCGGGTTGTTTAGGACCAGAAATCAACAATGATAACATAATGTATTTTCGCTTCATACACAACCACGAAGGAAGATTGTAAATAAACAATAGAACAGGCCAAGTGCTGTGTTGACTACTTAGAGTGCCGTAGGGATTCATCCCATCTGTACATAGCCCGAGTCTCAAATTTCGATTATCACTGGCAAAATCTTCAAATCTTCTATCGATAGTCCTCCACTGTGGTGAATCAGCTGGATGTCTCAGCTTATCATCATTTTTCCTTCCTTCTGCGTGCCATCTTAAATTTTGGGCATCTCTGACATTTGCAAACAGACGTTTGAACCTTGGTATTATGGGTAAATACCAAATGACTTTTGCTGGAGGACTTTTTTTCTTAGAATTGGATGATTGGCCGTCCTTATGTTTATAGCGTGACAAATGACATTTTGGACACTGATTCAAATGTTTATTCTCTCCTCTGTATAATACACAACTGTTTGGACATGCGTGTATCTTTTCATACTCCACACCCATAGGACACATCAACTTTTTTGCATCATAAGTGGATGTAGGAAGATTGTTATCATCTGGAAGCATGTCGTGGAATAGTTCTAGTATTGCCGTAAAACTCTTATCACTCCAGCCGAATCTTGCTTTCATATTGAACAAGTGTAGCACGGATGTCAATTTTGAAAATTTGGTGCATCCGGGGAACAAAGGGGACCGTGATGCGTCAACTAATCTTTGATATTCATCGGGCTTGTCTGTGAAATTATCCTCAACATCTTGCAGCTTAGAGTTCAGTTGTTCAATCTTTTCACTATCATCGTTGATTTCAGTGTCACTCTGATCACACTCATTATTAGGAAATGTGGTATCATCGGTAACCTTTCTTGTTTCACTGTTCTGCTGGGTGGAAGTATGCACCCTGCTACTACCTTCTAAAGACTCGCCATGCAAAAACCATATCTTATAGTTTGGCATAAATCCACGTCGTGATAGATGAAATCTGATAGCATGTAGGTTAGGGAATTTGTTGCGAAGTTCGCACTGTGCACATGGACAGGGAATGTGAGTGTCGTTCATCCTTTTCTGATGATAGAGAGCTGCTTTGCAAAATTCATTTTCCACTTTCGATTCAAAATAATTCCCTCGCAGACCGTACATCCATTCACGGTCCATTCTACAAACAACCAGTCAAAATTTAAAAAATATTCAGAAAAAAGTGTTATAATGTATAATAACTTAACTAACATTTAAAATATTAAATATAAAAAATAACAATAACTAACCTATCTTCGGAAAAGGATATATTTCGATATGGTTCTCACACGGCGAGTCTGTATAATATATATAATACGCTATCTTATATATACTACTTGGTTGTGTTATATGCATATTATATATATATATATATATATATATATATATAGTTGGTTATTTTATTTTGTTATATTTATATATACCTACTCAACTAACTAGCTACTAAATATAAATAAATAACTACACAAACAATTTACAGAACACCTTGCTGGCATATACATTATTTTGTGGTTATTCTATCGTGTTATATATATATATATATATAATCCTGCAACTAACTATTATATTGTAATCAACAAATTATACAAACAATTATGCATGATAAATTGAAATTGATTTAGGTTGAAAAAAAAACTAACCGGTATTTGGAAGGACAAGGATCAAGCGGAAGCGGGTGGCGAGTGAAGACGACGATGAGCTAGCTAACGCGACTACTACTGCCAATCTTGTGTAGTATCTAAATGAAAACACAGTACAATTGATACGTCAATTCACCAAGGTCATTTACTTCTCAAAAATTCACATAAACAATGGTAAGATAGCAAAAAAAATCACTGAAATTGATTAAATCATTTCATCGAACACCTTGCGAGCGTATAGTTTATTTTCTAAAATTGCCCACATATTATTTCCAATCAAACCAATCAATCAATTACACTCCAGAATACATATATCAATCAACAATTACATATAAACAACAATTAAGGACCCAATTCAACAAAATTTCAATAGTTTCGAATTGGAGAAAACAAACCCCGATTCTATACCTGTTCGCGTTCGATATTGGCCGGAGGAGACGGGGGGTAGGGCGCGACTGGGGCGGCGACAGGCGGGGGGAGACGGCGGCAGTGACGGTGGCGCTAGGTGCGGCGGCGACGAGGAAGAAGAGGCGATTTGAGGGCGAGAGGCCGGTCGAGGAAGAAGAGAGGCGCAGCAGAGCTTCGGTATGTCGAGTCGGGGCGCTAGGGTATAAGAAATAAGCCTCATTTTCGGCGGTTCCTATATACAACCGCTGAAAATAGTCAAGTAAACGCATCATTTTCGGCGGTTGTATATAGGAACCGCCGAAAATGAGGCTTTGACTTGACTATTTTCGGCGGTTGTATATAGGAACCGCCGAAAATGATGCTTCTACTTGACTATTTTCGGCGGTTCCTATATACAACCGCCGAAAATAGCAAAAACCGCCGAAAATGAGGGGCCGAAAAAGGCTATTTTTCTACTAGTGTCTTAATCCACACATCCTAAGTTCTAATACCAACCCACCATTGATTTTGATAGGTCATCATATTTTTCTCCAAGCCGCACAAGGTTACCTTGAGTTATAATTTTGAGCCCCAAGTTAGGTCATACTGGTGACAATTATGATAGTCCTCTTAGTTAGGGCTGGAAATTTTGACCCAACTCAAAGACCCGACCTGAAATTAACCCACAAATTATGGGTTAGGGTTAAGATTTTCACCCATTTAATTTTTGGTTTGGGTTTGGATTAGTCAATAATTTTTTGGGCTAGGTATGGGTTGAAAGTTGTAACACAATCCACTTTATTTTATTGAAGAATAAAATACAATAAATAGTACATATATTAACATGTCACAAGGGCTATTTTATAGTTCTATAGTTTAAAAAAAAACACAACCAACACTTCTCTCAGCCCACCCAACAATTGGCTTGATATTTTCTTTCAAATCCACCATTATATATATGGGTCGGGTTAGCATGAGTGAACACCATGTTGTTACTTGTAACTCATAAGAATTTAATGAAGATTTCATAAAAGTTGGTAATATAGTTAGACTACAATATAGAAATTATCAAAAGATATACATTTGAGAATTTTGGGTTAAAGTAAACAGGTCGGGTTTGGGTTGAATAGTTATATATGGGTTGGGCTAGAGTTAAAATTTTGTAATCCAACTCTTTTTGGGTTGGGTTTAAGTCAATAGAATTGAGGCAAACCCTACCTATAGACCGGAATTACCACCAGTACTCTTAAGCAAGAAAAAAGTGGATATTCACTATATTTGCATATTTTTCAGATGGAGCCTACCTCTAAGCATTTTAGATGAACAGCTTTTGATCTTCCTAGCCAGATTATTGATAAGTGCTCTACATCCTAAGAAAGATAACCTCCATAGGTCTGGAGACCCAACAATGTATTTTATTGGGAGTCGACCTTCCTTCATACTAGAGGTTATATCCATATAATGCTAAAACTCATCCTTCACCCGGATCATGTATCCTGGTCTTGCAGAGATTATCTTCGAAGCAAGAAGCACTGGATAAGGTCTTAACGACCTTCATTACCTCCCCCATCGTCTCCCTTTTGCTTTACATATAACTTGAAATCAGCTGGTAGAGAGCAGTGGCAAGCAAGCTTCCCCCATCCCTCAGATGACTTGTAATCGTTCAACAGAAAATTTCCGAGATATAGGATGAAAACCAAACTCACATTTCTTTTCAATGCAGTATGGAGCCTCTGCTTATTCTCCGACCCAATGAGGAGCTTACTTACATACTCCATACATATTACATACTGAGGAGCTTATACTCCATACATATTACAAATAGATATGAGAGATAGGGTCTCCCTGCCTAAAGTCTTTTCATTCTTTATAAAACCCTTTCACGCCGCCATTAAGTACAACAATTTAGCTTGGTGTAGTAATGCAGTCCTTGGTCAATCCAACAAACTGAGGAGAGAAGTAAGTTTAAGGCTGTTAGCATCTCTTGCATAAAACTCCAAGCTTTCTGCAATCCTCCTTCATTGGACACCGAAGGAGTATAGGGTTTCTCTTTTGACCTTTGAATATCTTATGGAACTCTTTAGACATAAAATGTTCTCCATAAACTTTTAAGGCTTTCTTGCCTATTTGTTACTGATAGTTTTATATACAACATTGCAACAAGATTATGCCTATCCTTCTTAGAAATCAAGGAGATGCAAAATAGATTCATTGCTTCAGGAGGTGTTTGGAAGTAAAGATCTCTTAGACCACTTAATATCTCCTTAAAGAAAGACCTGCAGTGCCCATCAAGACCAGGAGCTTTAGTAGCAGGCATTGAGAAAAGAGCTTGTATTACCTCTTCATTTGTATCAATTCTACATAAAAACCAGCCTCCTCTAGAGAAGTCATGAACAAACTGCTGAGGCTTCGTAGTTGTGTGTTGTATCTGCAGTTTGTTTTCAAAGAGATGCGGATTCTGCCAGTCCAGTGGCATGCCTTATGCCTGGGATTGTTTGCATCAATAATTGCTCCTTTTGGAGGTTTCTTTGCTAGTGGATTCAAGAGAGCATTAAAGATCAAGGTATCAACATGCTCGTGTTTCTGTCACTTTGAAAAATTGCATCCGTTGTTGATAATTTTGCTTGTCTTCATTTGGTTGCCCAACCCACCTACAGGACTTTGGATACAGTATCCCTGGTCATGGTGGATTTACTGATAGAATGGATTGCCAGGTACACGCCATTATGCACTCTCTTACTACATCTTTGCTGTCAACAAACTTAGTAATCTAAAAAGATAGACTGCATCCTTTTCGCATTCCTGCAGATGGTGATGGCTGTTTTTGCATATATATACCACCAGTCATTTGTTGTGCCGAATGATCTATCCGTTGAGATGATACTGGACCAGGTAAAACGATTAAAAAAGAACAGAAATTATTTTTAAAAATCTCTGCTACAGATGATGTTGCAACTCAAATTTGCCCAGATATAAGAGATTTGACCTGGAAGAACTCTGATGTTGGTGTTTTCATCTGCAGATACTTAGCAACCTGAGCCTCGAGGAGCAACAAACTCTTCACAAAAAACTCGGCCAGATGATATTTTCAGAAAGAGGGGTTGAAACTGCTGGTTTTCCATTGATTTAACATCATCGGCGTGTTTTTCGCTCAACTTTTTAAAGGCCATGGATGATTATTACAGAGAGAATCTGACAACCTCGGACGGGAAGAAAACCTTAGCTGGATTCACTTCAGAAGCCAACCAGTTCTGTGTTTAGTTTGTACATGCATTATATATATCATGATTGTGTTTACACCTCTGGAACTTTGACACTAAGCGCCTGGTTGATGATGATGATCTCTTGATCCTTTGGAGAAATCTGAAAAAAGATAACAGAAAGACTGTTAAGGTGATGTCTGACTCATGATGTGGGAGTATCTGCGTTGTAGATGGGCTACTGTTTTGTGTTGTGCACATTTCCAAAGATACCGAGCCAAAGTATCTCTATTGTCCACGCTCATTTCCATGAACAGAATCCTCTCCCTCCAAACAGCGGAAAGAACCAGACCTAGCATACATACTAAATAAAAAAACCATTCAAACTAGAACAACAATAAAAAAAAAACAACATTGCCAAATAAGTCTTGGGAAAGAACATTTCTGATTTCATGCATGAGCACGATACACAAAGACGAGAGTAACGTGAAAGGGATTAACCAGAAATAAAGAATCTGTTATCAGAAATCGCAACGGTAATGAAAGTTCCACCACACGCTCATATTTCAATTATTTATCTTACGATCAATTACAAAAATCTCCTGATATATATCAAAAACACCAATTATTTAATCTTAGGATAAATTACAAAATTCTGCGTATATATATCAAATACATCAGGAAAGAATAATATGATACCTAGTACAAATTTACCATTTAAACACAAGGCCTGCTGAAGCAGAAAATTTCTCACTTCACTTCTAACTCTAGCATTCTTACAATGTACCCAACTATAGAAGCAACAGATGATGCATTGATCTACAAAAGGAGACGTTTCCAGAGAAGTTCTTCTGGCAGCCTGTTTATTCTTGGTGTCACTAGCTTTTCTGCCGGTCTGTTCAAGAAGTTGGCCCCCCCAAGAAAAGTTCAGATTGAACTCTTTGGGAAAATGCAGAAGAGTTTTATTTGGTGATGTACTGGATATCAGCATGTTCTCTTAGCCATTCTAGCACCTTTGCTCCTTCTAGGACCTCTTCAACCTTCACAAACAAAGTCATGATATATCCCAATTGTATCAACAATGACATATATACATGTTGTGAAAAGAATATGCGTTTACACACGAACACAAGGTATCTCTAGGTTTGATATATTGATCTAACTAGCATTTTTGCAATGCAAAATACAAAAATCTACAGCTAGTTTGGGCAAAAAATTAGCTCGCCAGGATTATAATTTTGTGCTATGCATTAATGTGGGGTAGAACTGATCTTTTTACTAGCCACTTGAGACAACTATGCAGCAAAAGCAACACTTTTTGGAGGGAAACATACAATTACCTGCTCTTTTACTCGTTCCTCGTCATAATCTTGGTTATGGCGCTTGAATTCTTCAATGGAGTTCTTCACTTCTTCCAGAAGCTCATCTGTCGAAAACTGCAAAGGAAATCATGTGATTCTTCTTTCTTATCCTATAATAAAATGCTTGGAATGAACAAAACAGAAATGTAGTAAATACAAGGTATCTTCTACCTCCAACTTTTCACGTTTGAAAATATCACCAACCGCCAAGTTTTGTTTTATAATTTCCTCAATATTCTCTCTCTCACGACCAATATAATCGTCCACTGCCTCTTGACTTGTTAAGGCTTCCAACTGCTCTTTCGTCAGTCTCATGCTTGCCTAGAAGAAGCATAAAGTGCAAAGATCAAAACAGGGAAAATTCCTCTTTGATGTTAAGAAGTGGATAAGTTTTTAGAATGTAACCTGCATCTGAAGAAGTTTAGATCCATACAGGTCTCTACCTTGCTCCTCAAACAAGGACTGAGGAATGTCCACCTCAACCATCTAAAAAACCATGGCCAAATTATATAGTTTCAACATATATCTAGAAAGATATGGACTATATATATATTACATGGAAGAACAGAGCGGAAAAGGAAATAATTGCAGATATGCAGGTGTCTAGCAGGCATAAAGACGAAGTACAGCAGAAGAGTGGGTTATGATGTGACCATTGACTGGCAATAAAGATGAAAATAAGAAAGAATCGTGATATATGAAGCTCTAAGAAAAGCAGCATGTATACGCACTTTGATCTTCATGCAATTGGAGTCAAAAGTATTCTCACAAAGTAAAAAGTGTGCTACTTCATTTCCTATTCTTATACTCCCTCCGTCTGAATTGACCGTCCTGTTTGCTTTATGGCACGTTTTTCCACTTCAATATTAAGCATATAAGATAAAATAATTTTATAAAACTAAATTTTGTAACATATAGTTTATCATGTAAGGAATCATATGCAAAATTTAAATTTTCAATATTAATTTATCTTATATGTTAAAAATTGAAGTCAAACGACATGTCCAAATAGTAAACAGGACCGTCAATTCAGGACGGAGGGAGTACGTATGCACAACGTCAGCAAAGAGAAGTAAGCGTGGAACCTTGCGGAGCTGATCAAGAATTGCATTATCTGTCGCTTGGTCCCTCGCCCTCTGCTCAAGTTCCTGGCATTTTTGCAGCAGAGACTCCTTCACCTGTGGAACTCACAGTTATTTGCAAGTGTTTACTGATTCATTTATGTTTTACCAGCACGAGGTACTTGGAAACTGTATTCAAAGTATTCAAACTTGGATACAAAAAGAAACTTACCTGATCCAGTGTGGTACATCCAGGATAAAGCTTTTCAGCGATTGAATCATTCCACTCTGGCAATTCTCTGTAAAATAATTCTTTGCACTCCACCTGGACATGACAAGGCGAAGGTTACCAAAGACATGCAAAAGTTATGTAGGAGGAAGCTCCAAACATGCAACAAAGCGTTGGTGAGATGACGATAAATAAACAAGGATACTAGGAAATACTGGCAACTTTCTTGCGTCATCTACTAGAGCTGATGGTAGCCAGAAGTAAATAGAAGTTTTCAGGGTTACAACACTGACTCTCTTGCTACTCAACACCCATAAGTTCACAAAGTTCATTAAAGCAGATGGATAGAAAACAGTGGGGAATTAATCGTTCCTGAGTGAGTCTGATTCAGGGAGAGATTGATAGATGAGGAAAGCTGGACTTGTATTTATTTGCCTAATGATATTCTGTATTCTACTAGCACACTTAATTATGAGGAAAGAAAAGTAGAAAACTTGTCCTAAAAGCTAGGTGACCAAAGATGTAATAAAGATTAATAAAACATGCAAACTAGCTATTACTTATCCTTTTATCTAGAGAATAAAATATGTAAACTAGCTATGTGTATATCCTATTAGCTAGAGAATAAAATATGCAAACCATCTAATAATTTGTTCTAGAGAAATTAATATATTTAAACTTCCTATGTTTGAACTAGAATAAACCTTGTTATTTCTTACATCTATTCATTTCTGTTTTTGTCCCTTGATTTCTATCAATCATTGATGCAGGCAAATCACAGACGAAAAGACTATTCCACATAGTACCTATGACAATCAAGCTCGTAATAATGTAACATAATTTTAAAACTAAGTCCTTCTCCATCCACCCTGAGTTTAGTGCAAAAACCAAGTAAAAAGTCACTCACAGTGAACTCAGCATTTACACCACGCAGCTCTTCTTGTCTCCATGAGTCAGGAAATTGAAGTGGAAAAGATTTGGTTTCACCACATTTAATTCCGATAATTGAATCAAGGAAACCGGGAAGAATTTTATCACCATCCTCGGTGTCAAAATGAAAACCTGAAAGAAATGGGAAGAAATGCTTTAGATAATTTCATAATTGGCATCACAAAAGCAGTTCTAGCGCTTCACAACCAACATCAGAAGTTCTCCCTGAAAGCAATTAGACACAAGTGTACCAAATTTCTCTCTATTGTATCTACAGCATTCTACCCGGTCAAATATGCACCTAAAGCTTTGACTAAGCCAGATGACTCCTCGACTCAGACATCACAATGGCCAAAAGCAAAGTAAGAAGGGATGAGGTGTTCTCAAGACTGGTGAATGTTGTTAGATGCAATTCACTTCTTAACCATCTTTCTTAGTAGCTTCATAGTTTACATGACAAACTAACAAGTCTAAGGTTAGGAGTGGAAACCCCCAATAATTGGCACATGTGTAAGAGAATACAGAAAACGCCCAAGAATCAGACCTTTGCTCTCAGCAGAAGGGATCTTTTGATTATCCTCAATAGTGGTTGCAGAGATATCCAGAACAGCAACATCTCCAACCTGAGAATGCAATAATCTTTTTAAACTAGTAAATCCACCATAACAGAAGATACTGATCCCCATGTCTCTTGGCAGTCGAATATTAACCCATAATATAGTTAAATGGTTAGTAGCCATGACAGATTACAGCAGGTGCAAAATTGATGACAAAAAATCAATCATAGAAAATGATAGGATTCCAGAATTTCAAAGATGTTGCATATTGTGTAAGACTCTTCCATGACTAAGTACTTCACCTTTTGCTTACCCTTGTGCAGGGAAATTCAGGTTATTCTCCCAACTAATTCAAAAGGAAAAGAAAAATATTACCTGCAGCCCTCTATCTGTCACAATTCTCATTATGCCTATTGACTTGTAACGTCTTTTTAGTTCTTCTTCACAGGCATTCTCTGCTGCTATTTCGGTGTCTATCTCAATAACTACTTTCAGGTTCTTGTATCCATCTTCCGAAAGCCATCTGACCTCTGGTGCTACGTCAACAACAATGTCATATCTGAATATGAGAAGTATTAGTTGACAAGAAAGAATGAAATGCAGAATGGCAGACAAGGAGCTTCTATCCAAAACAGCAAAGCAGAGTAGCATTAAGAGATCGCAAGAAACAAGAAAAACAACCATGAATGATTTTCTAACTACCGCAGATGAATAAAAAGATTTATAGTAATAAGAAACTGATATCAAGGACCTTGACTCAGTAAATTTGAAATTAGGGTCTACAGCTCTGCTAGAAATGTGGCTTACTAATAAATTTCTATGACTATATGAAGCAACATAAAACGACCGTTGACCAAGGACAACTGAATCAATTAGCTACTCTGGAGAGTGATGGGTGCATAAAGAAGAGTATTAATCTAATAGATCCAGTTATTAACAGGTCACTCCTGAAAACTCACTAATGGGATGATAGTCAACTCTACCGACAATGAGCTCATCCTCACATCCATTTGGGCAATTCTTGTACCCCAATGCATATAATTAAAAGACCCAATCACTTCAGACAGCTTCCACCGAAAGAGCATGAAATCTAATAGGCCCGATACTGAAGAAGGGCTAACAACTTTTAGAGTTCATATTCATATCCATTCTGCAAAGTAGTGCTGAAAAGTACAGAATAAGATATCAAATGGACTGAACCAATCTCTTCAAACAGGTCCAACCAGAACAACACGGATTTTGTCAACAATGAGTCTTAGCTACAACCATGGCACAATTTGTATAGAGTCAAAGTACAAATTTTACAAGATTATTGTGCAGTTTATAAAGTTAGTATGTATATCTAGTACAAATTCAGTAATATCATAATTCACTATATACATTTACATATACATCAGTACAGTATTGAATGACCAAATGTACAGTTTTAAATAACCAAGTGTACATGTATGTAGCTATCTATAGCTACATATAGTTATAGCCAAGAAATTGGGTTTTGTCAATCTGGCAGAGTAACTAACAAAAACTGGCAAATTGTGAATTGGTAGACTCTTTTGATAATAAACTCATTATTATACCATTTCTGTAATTCCTATACTGCTGAAGTAGTGATGGATCAATTGTAAGGATATGAAATAGTCAACTGGTCTGGACTACTCACTTCACACAATTGGATGACACGTATGACTCTTCCACCTCCTCAAATTGAGATCCAATCTGGATGGAGTCTTTCAAAGCCCTATCAGTGACCTATAAATGGTCAAAGTTTGAAACTTAAGATGAACTGCGGCACATCAACAAACAATACACTGAAAAAAAAAATGCACTTGAGATATGTAAATAAGCAAGGAGCTATAATACATACCAATATAGTACAAATTTAAAATACAAGGTCATGACATATGCATCTGGAGTTATGAGTTATAACTTCAGATTTTAACGGAAATGTTCCTGAAAATAAAACCCAGGAATGCAGATCTGAAAACAAATCTCAGGTAGATAGAAATTCCAGTAATACCGTTAACATGGCGTGGGGAAGAGTTCTCTTTAATATAGACTCAATTGTAGCCTTCCGAACATTATCACTTCCACAATAGTTAATGATAATACCTTCAGGAACAGGTTTGCCAGGTCGAAATCCAGGTATCTGCAAAATATCAGCGATGCATAGTTAGACCCATTTAACCTTGGACATAACTGGTGATTGATAAAAATAACGACTAGGATTAAGAGAACATCGACAATAACTCTACAAATAAAAAATCGACAGAAATTAATGATTAGCTAAGATGAATCCATTGTGTTTCATGTTCTATCATAAATAGAACAATACAATCTAACAGCAAGGTAGTCATCCAGAGACAAGAACTGTTCGCAGAATATCCAGAGTTCCATAAAGCAAAGGGGTTTACTGGGTTCAAGAAGAAACGACGCTGTTCCAGCTTTTTATCTCCTTATTGAGCGACCAAATTACCAAAAAATAAAAAGATAAAAAATAGGGCATTCTAAAGCAAGACGATTAGCCTAACCAAATCTGCAAACTTCTAGTGGAGAAGACTCATTTGAACAACAAAAACGAGTTAAAAGACTTGAACTTTGACAAACACAAGAACATATCCTACATGACCGAAAAGCTTCTGTTCTCTGTGCTCGTTTCACACACTGATGCTACCTAGTATCCCAAATCAGATTAGCGGAACTCAAATTGTTCTTAACCAAAACATCTTATGTATGATTTGTCACGGACCAAGCACTGAAAGACAACTTACCTGTTACCTTGCATAACGGTGTTGAATTATTACAAGCACACATTGAGTTATCTTAAAACAAACCGTTGTGCTCTCAAGAAACATGTAACTAAACAGACACATACCTTTGCCTTCTTAGTGAACTCTCTGAGGACCCTTCTGCGGCAATCCTCGCAAACTACTTGCGGTACAGTAACTTTCAATCTCACCTGCAAACCAGAAAGAGAAATTATTAATGAAATAAAAAGAAAAGAGTAGAGGAATCACATTAATGATATATTGAGGGAGACGAAGAAAGTGAGGGGTCAGATTAGAAAGTCTATAGAAAGCGGAGTTTGTAGCACCAACTGGACAACATGAATTTCGCACCCTGGAATTTGGCTCTTGAACTTCGACGACATCGAGGTCCGCAGGAAGCTTATCCTTGATTTCGTCGGAGTCTACTGGTGTTGAAGTGGAAGCCGCAGCGGATGAAGCTGCGAGTATTGAAGGTTTGGGAGACAAGACAGGCCATACAGATAATTGGCGCGAAGAGGAGGGATGTGGGAGGTGGAAGTGGAGGGCATTGCGGGAACACAGAGGGAAGGTGATTGATGGAAAAGGGCTCGTATGAAGGATAGGGAAGCGAGTGAGAAATGGGTTGGGAATGTGGTGCAGTGCCATGGATGAGGTGTTAGTGCTGGGGATGTGCGAGAGCGCCATTTACAGTTATCTGCTGACCTGTTGAAGGAAGGAAGTAAAGACTGGAGAGATGGTCTGGACTGGATAACGGAAACATTTTCCTTTTTTTTTTCTGGATTTTATCGATGGCGGATAATTACACATACCAGAAGACATCGTTTTGACTGTGAATGATATAAAAGCGCATCGTATTGATCTATTAGACTAATACATCGAATGTTGAAAGCTGAAACATACAGGCTCCGTTGGACCACGAGTTTAATCTCTCCCAATTTTAAACGCAGCAAAATCTGTGTTGGGATAAAGCTCATTTTGTGAGAGGTGTGGTGGGACCCAGAAATAATATAAACTAATCACAACATGATGTCTGTTCTATTTTTGTCTTGATCGCCGTGCAAAAAAAATCGCTAGTAGCGAACAGACCCACAATTCAAATGGATCGAGATTTAAAATTGGGTTCTTTCTCTTTTTTTTGGAAGTGAGAACTCGCGGGTGGCTCTGGATAAACCTATTGGTTGACACAATGGACTGTAATCGTCAACCGATCGGGTAAATCTCACAAGACAAGTGCTGTGTGACAGGCCGCTAGGTAAGAAAGCGGGGTTAGGAGGATTCGAATCTATGATCTTTCGTCCCCTACTCTTAATCCCCACCGATTCGGATGTCCAAGTTTGGACAAAATTGGGTTTATTGATCATGGGTCTTATACATCCGGTACAACTGATTGGATTGTTTGCCACAAAAGTTATCGCAAACGCTCTCCCTTCGACAGGGAGGTTTCCTTTCCTATTTTGTGAGGGTTCCTTACTTTCTTCACAATGGCCTCCTTCTTGGATGGTGTTTTGTGGAACAAGTTAAAAAAGGTTACCCTACACCACACACCCTAAAAATCTGCTGAGTGAGTGATGTCATATATAATACACCGACATCCACATAACCAAACACCACGAAACCACTAATGAAACACCTAGCACCTGTGCAATATTTACCTATGTATAAACACCGTCATGAACATAACGAAACACACAAATTCCTGAACGAAACACCTAGCACCTGTTCAATATGTATCTATGTATCAACCAGACGCAGTGTTGGTAACAATACTATCCGTAAAGACGTTGATATTCTTTTATAGCAGACATGATATAATACACCGACATCAACATAATCAAACACCACGAACCCTTAATGAAACACCTAGCACCAATTCAATAAGTATTTATGTATAAACACCATTATGAACATAGCCAAACATCACAAATTCCTGAATAAGACACCCAACACCTGTTCAATATGTACCTATGTATCAATCAGACACGAAGGTAGTAACAATTATATCCGTAAAGACATTGGTATTCTCTTATAACAAACAGGATATAATACACCGACATCAACATAATCATACATCACAAATTTCTTAATGAAACATCTAGCACATGATCAATATGTACCCCAATATATAGTTTATAACACAATAAACTACCAAAAACATTTGGCTTCGTTCGGTGCCTGTTGTTTTGTGGCATATATGTGGTATGTCTTGAGTTGGTATTTTTGACAAAAATACCAAACAACCACACTGTCAAACAACAGTTTTCAAAACAGCCACAAACATACCAGCACAAAACCACAAAACAACCAACAATTTATGTTGCACAGAGAATGAATATCGTAAATTTGTAAAATTACCGTAATGAAGAGAATGAATATCATGCATATTATTGTTTACAAGTTAAGGTTGCAAAATTGTAGCGATTGATATTAAAATTAACTAATTTTTCAAAAAAATCACTTATTATTTGTTTTTATAAAAATATCATTAGTAGTTTTTACAAATTATTTACCAACACCACATTATAATGGTAGTATTTCATTTTATTAAAAATAAGGTACAAAAACTTGAATATTTAATTATATGTACATATAGTAATATATAGGCCATATTTTTTAACAATTAAATTGTTTATTTTTTTTGTATGATGTAAACATTAATAAAGTTCACTAATTAATTATTATATATTTCTTTTATTTAAACGTGAACAAGTAGTCTGGTGTGTCAAAACCATGTATAGTTATAATTGTTGTTATCCATTGATAGAATTGTGGTTGATAATAGTGAAATTATTTGTATAGACCTGTATAAAAATGTTAACAAAAATTGATTGTAATAAAAATTTGTTGTCTTCCTAGTTAATAAATTATTTACATTTTAATTTTTATATTTGATAGTAGTTTCTTTATTTACAACTTAACAATAAATTGTTTTAAAATGTATATAAAATTTGTAATTGTATCACAGAAATTGATAACGCACTACACGTAACTAACTTAACTAATTTATTCAAAAACGCCGGATGAGACAACCACAGTGTTGAACAATATTTTTCAAAACAGCCACATATATACCAGCACAAAACAACCAGCGTTACAAAACAACCAGTCAAAACAACCAGACAAAAACAGCTACAAAACAACAACAAAAAATCATATCGAACAGAGCCAAAATAATTGTTCATGTTGAAACATTTCAATATGTCACCATTAATTTTAATTGGGTCGAAACATAACTAGTGCTTAGTGTCATACTATTGATAGATAATGATAGATTGTGGGAATATGGTAAACTGATTAAGAGAAAACAATCGGTATTAATTAGAGGGGCAAACAAATTAAAATAAGATGAAAAATATAAAGTAAAAGTTATGCGTTAACGTAACCGTTTATCGAGGGTTTGTTGGATAAAATCTTACAATTAGTTTTATTACACTTCCGTATTTAATCTAATTTAGATTAATAAAAACAAACTATATTTACTCCACATTAGTTTGACGAGTTGAAGAAAAAAAAGCTGCCCACAAAGTAAGACAAATTGTTATTAACTGCCTTCTAAATTAGAGCTGGTAAAATTTGACCTAACCTGAAGACCCGTCAGTTTTATCCAAACTCAAAACCTGACTAAAACCCCAAGATATTTAAATATAATAAACTCACAACCTGATTGGGTAAAACCCAAAATGACCCAAAAAATTTATAACCCAAAATCGACCCGAACCCGAAATGACCTGAAATAATAGTAATTAAATATTAGTCAAACTTGAATAACATGAAATAATAGTGACCACAAATTGTCCAAACCTGAATGACTCAAATAAAGATGACAAAAACTTGATTCAAATTTAGTATATCCGAATGAAATTCAGAATAGGCATTGTATTGAGATTTTGTATCTATATGTAGTATATTCTTATAGAAATTATGTATATATTTATTTAATAATTTTTTTAAAAAAATATTCACCATGCCCGAAATAACCGAAACTCGATTCTATCTAACACTATTATAACCCGAACCCGATTTGACCCGAACCCGAATGACCCGAACCGAAATGACCCAAAAATTTAATGACCCAGACGGATATTGACCAGAAACGATATGACCACTAGTGGAACGGAAGCATTTAATGACGGCTGATTAATCACGGCTTAAACACAAACCGTGATTAATAGGAGGGCCAGAATTAATTAACGACGTTTATAGAATTAACTGTTAGCAATAATCGATCGAAGGTAGGCGCGCCTTTTTTAGAACGGACTTTAGATAACGGTTATTGGTAAAACCTTAATGTAAATCCCGTGTTGACGCGCGTGTTACGGTCAATGGACTTTAGATTGCGGTTGTACTACTAACCGTCATCTAAAGTCCCCCGCCCACTGTGGTCAATGACGTCATTTTGACCTGACGCCAAATATTTCCCGCATTATATGATTTTTTGACGCCGTGCGTAATCTAAATGACAGTTAACGACGTTGTTTTACCAGCTTATTTTAGGTTTAAAAAACTTATTATAAATGTGTTGCATATGTTTAATGGAATAAGACTCATGGCTCAATGGCCACGTGTACATGAGTCAACACCATTGATCTTGAGTTTGAAACCCAGCATAGGCCAAGTATTTTTAGCCAAGTATTTTTCGCGCTTTTTTTTATTTCGTTAGACTTAAGATTACGGTTATGTAAGAACCGTAATTTAAAGTTTGTCTTTAGATTACGGTTTTTGTACGAACTGTAATCTAAAGTCCTTTTAACTTGAAAATTTGCCCGTTTACTCTGCACACTTACAGTAACCTCTACTTTTCTCTCTCGCTATCTTCCTTGCTGAAATCGTCTCCTCACTCCCGTCACCTTACTAACAGCCATCGCCGCCGTCGCTCCCGCCACCTTTGTCACTCTCGTCGCTGCCGGTCACCACCCATCTACCACTGATCGTCGTCGTCGACTCTAACGCGTACTGGGTATGCGTTTTCTGTCGATTGTTCCTATTTCTAACTTTGTTCATATATATGTCGATTGCTTGTTCTAACGTCGTTTCTGTCGATTCCTGAGAGTGTAATGGCAAATGTTCTAACCTTGTTCATATAGTTGTGCCCAGATTCACAGTTAATTGGAACCTAGTTTGTGGGCTGATTTCTGCACTAATTGCCCACTTCAGTGCTTACTAACGGTAATTTTGCAAACCAAACTGTAAACTGTTGTAGTGATGTTTCTTTGTTTATTGTTTTGAAGAGTAAATTTGATTTGGTTATTCTTAGCATTTAGTTTTACAATTAATACATAGTAGTGTAGTTTTAAAATATAAAATTAGTCTATAAGTAATTTTGATGGTGCGTGTCGAATTTTTGCCGCGGTTTAGCTAGCATTTTAACCTTGATTTTTTTATATATTCTAATGTTGTCGTTCTTTTGTTTATGCATCAGGACTACAACTTTATTTTGGCTTCCGACCTCAACTGTCTCAGCATCGGCTAATCGTGTACCAGAGGTAAGATTTACATATATATATATAGTATTTGACAAACTACCAAACATAGTTATTCACCCAAGATATACCTAATAGAGGTATATCTTGGGCAGTCCCTGTCGGGACTGTCCATGGTTGTTAAATCTCACACCTAGGGTGTGAATGTGTTTTTAATATGTATTTTACTGATTATTTCAGCAGTATCTCTTTATTGTTCTTCGAGTGCATATATTATTGATTAATATCATAATATCGTGCATTTAAAGAACTGTAGGGAGATGCTACCGAAATTTTCAATAAATTACATATTAAAAACACGTTCACCGGTGGGATTTAATACTCATGGATGGATTTAGGTTGATAAGATACAAAAATGTAAAGACTCTGCCATGGGTGACGGTATGAAATGGCTACCTTCATATAAATAGCTAGAAGGAGATGGAACGTTCGTGGATTTACAGTGGAAAGTTGGACGACAAGTTTTTAGAAGGAGTCGATAAGTTATGCGTGGTGTTGGCGAGCAATTTGAAACCTTCAGACAAGGGATACTTATGTTGTCTGTGTATCGACTGCCAAAACAATCTGAGATATCGCGGTGTTGAAACAGTTAAGGAACATCTGATCCGCCGTGGTTTTACAAAGGATTTCCAAGACATAATACGATGGCATGGTCAGAGCGTGTTCGATGTTATTAAGCCTGACGAAGGGGATAATGGTCAGACAAACACAGAAATAGAACTCGAAGATGATACAGTTGCGGGTGATCCGGAAGACGTTACAATTGACATTGAGCCAGATTTCTAGGACAATGACATTGAGACTATGCTCGAAGATGTGGAATGACATCACTCTAACACGCCAGACAAGTATGAAAATTTGTTAGATTCATCCAAAACACCACTGTACCCCGGGTGTGACCCTACAAAGTTAAGCAAGTTAAGTGTCGTCCTCAAGCTATTCAACTTGAAAGCAAAATAATGCTAGAGCGACATAGGTTTCACTGCTCTCCTAGAACTATTGAAAAACGTTCTTCCGATGGACAACGTTTTACCAACGACTACGTACTCAGCCAAAAAACTGATGTGCCCAATGGGTATGGAGTACCAGAAAATTCATGCTTGTCCAAATGGTTGCATGTTGTTTTGGAAATCGGATGAATTTGCTGAAAGTGTTCAGCATGTGGAGCGTCACGGTATATGAAGAA
>JAIOTZ010001748.1:0-29133 GCA_023374045.1 Limonium bicolor
ACGTTGTCCGAAATTGATGAAACTTTACATGAACGATGTTAAAGTGTTATATTTTGGTCCAATATCAAATTTGAAGTTTTTTAAGCTCATATGTGACATGTGGGACCCAATGAACAAGTCACATGTTCATTGGGTCCCACATGTCACATATGAGCTTAAAAAACTTCAAATTTGATATTGGACCAAAATATAACACTTTAGCATCGTCCTTGTAAAGTTTCATCAATTTTGGACAATGTTTAAGCATGTTTAAAGCTGAATTACGAAAAAAACAGTGCTATTTTGTGAATTAGAAACTTAAACAGTGGTATCTTGTGAATTTTCCCAATATAATATTATACTCCCTCTTAGGCCCCGTTCTTTCATGACAATTAGAACATTAATCTCATTTTTTAACTTTTTGCTTGACACGTGTCAGTTGGTTATTTGTTAAATTTTAACCCACTACAGATGTGTCAAGTTACAATAGGTTAACTAAGGGTAGATTAATAAAAAAGCTACTCATACTATGAGTAGCTTTTTGGAGGTAGCAGCCGAACGGCCCCTTATTCTCAATATATGATTTTTTGGGTCCTTTCACTATTTTAAAAATATAACGTATTCTAGTCTTTTTTGTCATCTACTTTTCAATTTTATCCCTTATCTTTATTTCACAACTCTACTTTATGCAAAAATTAAAGGCAAAATAGTCTAACTTTTTAGTCTTTAATTCTTGTGTCTATAGCTAGAAAATCAAGTATTGATAATGAAAGGGAGTATATATTTAATTTAACTTTATATAATACCTTCTACTATTTATTTAAATTATATATAATATCTATTAATATTACATACAACATATATTCATATTATAAATAATAATATAATATTATACACAATCTATATATTTTTTAAAAAATTAATAATAATATTAAAAAAATTATAAAACTGGGTCGGACGGGTAGGGTAATGGCAACGATTAAAATAAATTCAGGCCTAGTCCGGTCCGGCCTGAAAAATTAAAACCGAGTTGGGACAAATATATAGATCGAATGGGTCTAAAATTTAATGTTGGCCCGCTCTGAACCCGGCTCGCCCACCCGTTTGATCAGCTCTAGTACAGACATATGGCGCGTTCGAACTTCTGCTCAAAAAGCTTGGTTTACAAGCTTTTTGTTTAATCTCCCTGTGGTTATCCTATGAGTTAAAGCCATGTGTATTTTGTGGACCCAAAGACTAAAATACTCCAATAAAAACATGACACCTGTCACATTAATCTTCTACTTTAGCAAATCGTGAGTATAGAACAGGACCATAGGGCGCGTTCGAAGTTTGCGCTCGAACGCAGCTTTCCCTGCGTTTTCTTAAATCTAGGTATGGTTAGCATATCAAAGTTAGACAAGTGTACCATGGTCAGATAATAGAGCAATAATATGTTGACACTTATCCATTGTTTAAAGCTAGAAGGAGATTAATCTCCATTAAAGTAGTTTTCGAACGCAGCCATAGTATGGAGGACAATACGGGGACAATTTTGGAAAATGTGATCTATAGTTGGATATTATAATCCGTCATTAATGTTATCAGCTGGATATCTGCATAAAGTGATGTGCGTTGATTCATTGCAATATGATTTCGAATTGTCTGTCTCAGCAATCGGTTTCTAAAATTCATCTATAAGGTGATAGATATTTTGAATAGGATTAAGTATTTTTGTGTTAGAATATTGCGATCTAAACTCTTGCCCAAAAAAGCGATCTAAACTCCTTTTGTCAGTTATTCACTTTGTTCAAATGGCGTAAAATAATAATATTTGAGGCACTGCAAACGATAACTTATGACGTGTCGTGAGTAAACTAACCTAAAAGTAAAACTACTTGCACTCTTCTGTAGAGAGAGAGAGAGACATCTTGTCTTTTAGGATTACATTGATGTAAAGTTCCTATGCTTGCTCAAATATGTAATACAACCAACCACATGGTACTTTAGCTAAGTTGAATAGAGGAGCGTAAAGACAGTATACAGTACACTGATTTTTACTTTCATCTTGATTGAGTTAAAAAATCATAACTACAAACATTGGAGTTGCACTATGTTTTGCCCACTCGTACTCCATTTAGTATTTCAAGAATTTTTCATGTCTGTTTTAGTGAGTTATAGTACTTATTACACCAACAAATATAGGAAGTATATGGTCAAGTTTGTTGATTTGACTTCTGTTGGACAAATTCAACACACAATCAACGAGAATATATAGATGTACTATTGAATTGAACATGACAAAAGTTGAGACCATGATGAATGCATGTAGTAATGTTTTTGCTACCAATAAGGAGGGAAGTTTTGATACACTCTTTGAATAAAGTGATGCCGAATGTGGTTAATTTATAATATCATCGACACATTAGCATAAATGTTGAAATAAATGCATTTAAGGTAATAAAATTTTCTTGGTCAAAATTAGAGGTGCTTATTAGGGAGGTCGTCATTTTGGGTCCTTTAATCCGGGTAAAGTTTGTAATGAGTTATTTTGAAGTACAAGCTAGGTTGGGTTCAGTTCAAGTTGGGAAAAATTTCTGTCTAATAAACGTTGAGTCCAATCCATTTTAAATGTAATAACTTTGCCATAATACAAGTTGAATCATTCCAAATCAACACATCATTTATACTAGGTCAAACTATTTTACATTTCTATCATATAAGAGACAAATCTTGTCATTAAGGACAGGGTTCACATGCGTATTATGAGCTGGCAATGCTCGGTTTCCCAAGTTGGTCAAAGCATTATGATCAAGTCGGTACTCCCAGCCATACCGTCATACGTAATGGGTGTAATGAAGCTCACCTGAGATTGATTAAGGAAATTTAAGGAGCCATTAGACAATTTGGTGGTCTGGCTCTCTTGTAAAGAAGGGGATCAGTTGACGGAAGTTGGACAGAGCCTGGATAATGGAGGGTGGGGCTTCAAAGATCTATCATCCTTCAATGACACTTTGTTGGCAAGGAAATATTGGCGAGTTCTCCAACAACCGGATCTTCTTGTGGCACGCTTCCTCACGGCCAAATACTTCCAAGGATCGGACATTATGTATGCACAACTAGGTGCAAGATCAAGCCCAACATGGCGTTCTCTATGGGGTTCCCTATCCCTATTGCAAACTGGTGCTAGGAGAGTAATTGGGGATGATCGCTCGATTCACATACTTGATCGATGATTCAAGGCAATCCATTAGGGAAACCATGGGAATGGTCCATCCCACAACAACTTTGTAATCAAGGGCTTATCGCCAATCTCATTGACACCATCGTTAAGAGGTGGTGAGAAGATAGAGTTAAAGATTGGTTTTTTAAAGAAGATGTAGACTATATCCGTATAATGGTCTTCAATATCTTAGATAAACCAGATGGTTGGTGTTGGGGGAAGATAATAATGAGATATTCTCTATCAAATCGGCTTATCACTTAGCCACAACAATCAAGGCTCAGCAGGATGTTTCCTCCTTTGGTCGTTGTCAAGTTGAGGCCGTCGTGAAGATAAATCGTAAATGTATCATCCCTCTCTGTACCCACTTGCTTATGTGGAAAATCCTATAGGGTATTATCCCTTGTAAAGCTTTGATCCATAAAAGAGGTATTAACTCCGTTTACTTTAGAAGTATTCTATGTGGAGGTGTCAAGAACATGGTCCATGTCTTCCTGCATTGTCATGTGGTAAAAAAATGGTGGAAATGATGCAATTTGACTGGCCATCCTCTATTAGAGATGACTGAAACACCCCGGTTTCTAACAATATATAATAGCGATTTACTAGCAACATAATTAATAGGTCACAATGGAAATATAATTAACTAAAATAAAAAGTAACCAGAATGTTATCACCGCACTCAGCCTATGAGTGCTAAGGCTTATACAATTATAGCTAGCAATAGAAACTTAGCGACAACAAGATTAAATAAAATCCCAAATGTATGCTAGACATCAGATCTCCTCAAATGTTTAATAAATTAAATTTTAAAATACTAATCGTTACGCGCCCCTCATCCAGTAACTTTAATCATCAATAGCCACATAACTAATAACACAATAACATCAGAACAATCTCAATGTACCAATCAGTAATATCACAACCAATTCTGGAATGACGGGAGTCCCCAAAGTTCCACAATTCATAAATTCCAACAATTGGTACCACAACAGAGTTGGGACCGATCCAGTTCACTCTCACTCTAAGTCCTTAAGTGTGCACCCCCAAAAGTTTTACCGACTAATGGAGTAGATCATAGAGCTTAGTTGTGGTCTCAGACTCAACAGCGCCAAGATAAATTAGCCAAAGGTTTTTTTCAATTCCAAAATCAACCTCCCATCAAATCCAGAATATAATAGTAAACTCAGTAATCATAAAATACCAAAATTCTCAACCTTCTCAAATTTCATACCATAAGTATAATATCAACATCATAAGAACAATTCCCACATTCACAACCAATACAATCAACATCAAAATACCATAACACATTTACAAAGCAATTTAGGTGAACACAAGGTTTACCTTGGTGCCCCGCCCCAACTAGACGCTCAAAAATAATCAGTTCGCACTCAAACTGTGCACGCTCTGTCGAAACACTTGAAATCTAAAATTTCATTACAATACGTAAATCAGTCAAATTCAGCAACCCTGCTTAGTATTAACAACTAATTCAATAATAATTTAGGTTCGTAATTATAATAAGGTTATTAGGGGTAACTATTTATATTTCAAAAACATGTCAGAGTCTCCGAGATAAATCAAGTAAGGAAATTCTTATTCAAAAAGTAGCGCATATATACGTTCAAACAAAGGCTATTTAATTAATCAAATTAGAACAGAAACATACATGTAATTCTCGACATGTTAAAGTAACTCATAGGTATAATATAATTGGTAAGTTTGAATATACCTGTGACTAAATAATATTAAATAGCATTCATGTACGCATAAAGCAATTGTTTGAAAATATTTATTGTAACATATACAACATATACACTTGTATTGGATTTAAGGTAAATTAATAAACACTATATAATATTATATATATACATACGCAAAATAAACGTTTTTTTTTCAAACCGACGATCCATTACAATACAAAAGTAATCTCAAATGATTTTGTTTATTATACAATCGATTGGTTTCCAGTACTCCTCTTATACTACAAAAATCAAATCTATTGAAAAATAAGGGTTTATTTGAGGAGCAGCGGGAACAGAAACTAGTCTCACCTTTTGATCTTTACGTCAAATTAGTGGCAAAGGAGAATTGCATCGGAATTTTTTCACCGGCTCAGGGCTAAATGGACATAAGGAATGTCACTCATTTTGAAGAAGATGGTGAATCTAAGCATGATGGAGTAAGCGAATTTTGGTGGATGGATACAAACATGATCCCGAAGTCTTGATGATTCGCTGGTCGTAACAAACGAATAGGACTGCTATGTTTTAGGGTGGCCGTTTAAGGCAGATTATTTAGTTAGCTTATTTTTCTGATGATTCATATGTTGTGCCGTGTGGAGATTAACTCTTCATAGCTAGGAATTTTCCTATGCTGAAAAGACCGCTTACGGTCGAAACTTGCTACCTTTGTAGCCCCCTGATCAAAAAAAAAATTCTATATATCTAAGTATTAAAGTAAACCAGTCAAAAATCTGAAGGAGTCACGTCAAAACTCGTACGGATGATTAGCGATTCAAATTATATATAAAACTACAATGAAAACAAAGTGATAATTGAATACCTGACTTAGGCCCCATTCTTTTGTGTAGCTGAATCGAGAGCTGATGTCAATTGTTAGCTGAAATTAGAAAAAGTAGAGAGAAAAAATAGTTGATATGACAATTGATGTATGTGACATACAGAGAGAACAAACTAGCTGATCAAATAAACTAGCTTATAAGATTGACAAAAGAATGGGACCAAGTTTGTAGATCTGGGGAGGGAAAATGATGACAAAAAGTTAATTGTAGATGTACAGCGCAAGTTGGTGGCCATCGAATCCGAATCTACCCGGAACCGGCGAATCTACCCGGAACCGATTGGAACCGGAACCGGCCGGAACCGGCCGGAACCGATTCGGAACCGGAACCGCCCCCTTGCGAATCGAATCCGAATACAAGTTTTGAGATTCGGGACCGAAACCGGGACGAACCGGAAACCGCCCGGAACCGCCTGGATTCGCATCGGATTCGGAACCGTGGAACCGGAACCGGAATCGGAACCGGTGGAACCGAATCCGGAACCGCCCCGGAACCAGTCGAAGTTACCGTTGGAATCACCACTTAGAACTTCTATTTTGTATTGTAATCTTTTAGAATGTATTAGTATTACTTTCTTTCCATGTAATCTTTTAAGACTTCCAAATTGAAATCATGTAACCTATTAGTAGTTGTACTCTTTTTCCTTATTAGGGTTTTCCCAATGGGTTTTTACCTAATAAGGTTTTAACGAGGCAGTGAATCATATAATAAAATCCGCTTTGCTCTTTAATTTTTGCAAATTCAATACAAAAATTTAAGTCTTTGGTTCTTACACATTTAAAATTATAAACTTGAGGAATAACCTAGCTAGGAGTAAAGTGGACGAAAAGAGCAACGTGTGCACTCAAACGGATCTAAAATCGGAGTTAAAACGAAGAAACTGGAGCCGATCGAATCTTTCCAGAACCGGTCGGAACCGCCCCGGAACCGGTCGGAACCGGAACCGGAATCGGAACTGCTCCGGAACCGGTCGGAACCGTTGATTTGAGCGAATCCGAAGCGAATACAGAGTTCCGGAACCGCCCCGGAACCGCCCAGGACCGGTTCCGAATCCGAATACACATTTTCCGGAACCGGAACCGGTGGAACCGGAACCGTGGCCACCATTAAGCGCAACCAACAAAAAAGAGAAGGTGTCTTGTTCTTTTCTCTTTTAGGGTAATAGAGCTTTTTATATGAATAACAGATTGGGGAAGGACTAATATTTATAGTACTCAATTAGAGAAGATGTATATATACAATCCATAAAGAATAAAGAATTAAAGAAATTAATAAAGTATTATCTTTCTAAAAATAAATAATAATAATACTTCTCTTTTTTTAAAATATAATATAAAAGTATTTGGATGATCGAACGAACAAAAGTAATTACGGTGAAAAATCATCAATGGATGAAAATAAACTTCTTTTATACTAATTGATAAGAAACTAAATAAAATGGATAATAAATTTTGTAGTGATTAATATCATAACTAATATAACTTATGATTTTAAACAAAATTAAGATAAGCGGATAGTGCTCAAGGATAAGAAATCAAATAATTAAATAATTAAAAGAATATATGCCAACTATAAAAAACTAATTAGCCTTTTTTTGACAGATTTATGAGTATTTCACAGTATCAAATAGGATAAAAGCAGGAGTATTCTGGAAAAGCAAAGTACCAGTGATCACATTGTCCCCAGCTTCGGCCTCAGCTCGACTCATCGCGTTAATCTTTCTTGGGTTGTGTTAGTTGTTGTTGCCATTATTATTGTGGTTGTTGTTGCTGTCTCCCACACCAATATTCTACTTATTATTGTTTTGGGCAGCTCCTCCAAAGTTGTTCTGATTTCCACTTCGATTCTGGTAGTTCTGATTGTTCCTACTCGCATCATTTCCACCTTGGCCTCCATTGTTTCTTTGAGGGGTACCACCTGAAGTATTTTTGTAGCACTCATACGATCTGTGGCCCTTCTTGCCACAAGTATAACATTTGACCAGATTTTCATTGCAATTCGTCCCTGGGTGATCTTGATCGCATGTCTTGTAATGGTAATGCCTTCTTTCTTGGTTCCCCGATCCCTGATTTGATTTCCTCCAAACTTTGGCCGTTCATCATAGTTGGAACGAGGCCTCTTATCTTGACCCTGGGTGTGAAAGAATCCTCTTCTGTCATAGTTCCCATCAACTTTCCTCTTGTTTCCAACCTGAACTTCTCTCTTCTTCTACTGAATACGATCGAGGTTAGCTACTCTCTCATATGCCTCGTGGAGGGTGGCCAAAGTGAAGCAACTTAGGATTTCCTGCAGCCGAAAGGATAACCACCAATGAACTTCCCTATCTTAGCCGCTTCATCAGGAACTAGTGTTGGGGCAAATCTGGCCAACTCCATAAATTTGGTGTAGTATTCTTGAACTGATAATGAGAGCTGCTTCAACTCCTAAAATTCCTGGCATCTTTGTATCCTCACATGCTCCGGATAGAAATGCTTTCGAAGTGCCACCTTTAGAGCTTCCCGTCAAAGTTGGGTTGAGCTTGGAAAGCAGCTTCGGTTGGCAATCCACCAGGTGTCAGCTTCCTTTTTAGGTAATACACTACACACTGTCCACCCTTCCTTCAGCAGGGCAATTCACTGCCTCGAGAATTTTATCCATGTCACGGATCTAGTCTTCGAGAATAACCGGATCCTCTTCTCCAGAATAAAAGTCCGGCTTCATATTGGAAATCCTCTTAAAGTAGTCTTCATTGACATTGGCTCTCTATGGTTTTGGTTCAGAATATGAGCATATCCTTGAACCAGCTGAGCAATGTTGATAGCCAGCTGCCGCAATTCGTTAAAATCTGCATTTCCTGTCATTTGCCTAGCCCTTTGTTTCGTCTGGTATGTATGAACAATTCGATCTATCTTGAAGCTCTAGACCTTAAGTCTGGATTTCCAACCATTAACCCTAATCTATATTAGTGTAATTAACTATTGTCCCAACAAAAATTCCATGTACATACTAAAGTCCATAATATTCAACAAATTCATAATCCACAAATAATCACCAAAAGTTTTAGGTCTCAAAGACATTAATTCATTCCACATTTTTAAACAATAGCATAACTCATAATATCCTATCATCCCATCAAGTAATCAACCGAGCAATCACCAAGTCAGAAACATCATAAGAGTATATAAATTCCCTATATCCCATAAACCAGCTTATCAAAATTTTAAAATCCCAACTCGTTTATTCCAAACTAAACCTTTATTATGCTAATTCCCAGTCTTGAGCTCTCATACCACTTGAGTGAAATACTCATAAATCTGTCAAAAAAGGCCAATTAATTGTTTATAGCTGGCATATTTCTTTTAATTATTTAATTTCTTATCCTTGAGCACTATGAGCTTATCTTAATTTTGTTTAAAATTACATTATATTAGTTATAATATTAATCACTACAAAATTAGTTATCTGTTTTATTTAGTTTCTTATCAATTAGTATAAAATAAGTTTATTTTCACCTATTAATGATTTTTCACCGTAATTACTTTTATTCGTTCAATCATCCAAATACTTTTATTTTATATTTTAAAAAGAGAGAATCAACATAGCATAGTGGTTCAAAAACCGAGGCTCACAAGCAGACAACATCAAATAAGTACAAATTTGCTACTGACCCCAAATAAAAACCTGGGGGGGGGGAATCTAAACCAGCCCTGACAAGAACCAAGCATGCTCTTACTCCCCCATTTCCATCTCAAAGAGGTCAGTTCTCATTAGCAGATCACGAAACGGCAGAAGAAAAATTAATGAATAATTTTAACTAAAGTTTCAATATCAAGAATGTACGATAAACGCTGATCCTCGTTACAGAATACCCCTAGAACTCACTCAATTATCAGTACAAATGAATGTATACCCTAACCACTCAAAATTACCTATAGGGAAAGACTCATTGTCTTTGGATCGCAAAGCTAGCTGACGATGGAGAGATAAGATCGGGATCAGGCGTAGCAAAGTAACCAACAAATCAAACAAACAAATTTTGCCCAATGAAAGGGAAAGTCGACGAAGAGGACTCATTCGACTTTCTTTATTTGGCCTCATTGAAATGAGTCTGGTATGGAGTTGCTACTTATTTTTTGGAAAATTTCACGATATACCCCTGAGGTTTGAGCGGATTTTATGAGATACCCCTGAGGTTTCATTTTTATTATGAGATGCCCCTAAGGTTTCATTTTCTTTACGAGATACCCCAAGGTTTCATTTTCATTACGAGATACCCCTGAGGTTTCAATTTTATTACGAGATACCCCTCCGTTCAAATTCTGATATATTATAATTTTCATATCCCTAGTTTACCCTCCTACCATATGCCCCTACAATAACCTCGGGAATTTATGATCAAAGTTTTATTAAAATTTAAAACTTAAATAAAATACACAAAAAAATTAATGATCATATAAAATTTGAAAACAATTTTAAAAAATAAATATATTTAAATAAACAAAAACAAAAAATTAAATAAAAGGAAATGACTAAATATAATAAAATTGTATTATTTTGAAAAATGAACATAAATTGTAAAAGTGTTACATTGTGATGACTTAAAATCATAAAAAAATTATAACAATAATATGAAAAATATTAAAAGTAACAATTTCATATATGTACATAAAAAACCTCATTATTTTAAATTAGAAAAATAAGTACAATTAAAACCATAAAATATGATCATTTTTTGTGATTATTGATGCCAAATAATATATTTGTTAATAAAATGTTATAAGTAACAAAATTATTTAAGAATTTCTTATATTTAATGTAATTGTTATAAATTTTTTATGATTTTATGTCACGGCAATAATAGTTTTTAAAATTATGTAAAAATATGTGTTTTTAAACTAAATTAATTTTATTGTTTAGTCATTTCTTTTTATTTTTAAAATTTTAACTATTTTTGTTTATATAATTTTTATTCAATTTTTTGTGTATTTTATTTAAGTCTTAAATTTTAATAAAAATTTGATCATAAACCCGAGGTTATTGTAGGGCATATGGTGGGAGTATAAACTAGGGATGAAAAAATTACAATATATCAAAATTTGAATGGAGGGATATCTCATAAAGAAAATAAAACTTTAGGAGTATCTCGTAATGAAAATGAAACCAGTAAAGTATCTCGTAAAGAAAATGAAATTTTAGGAGTATCTCGTAAAATTCGATCAAACCTCAGAAATATATTAAAATTTCCCTTATCTTTTCTAAGCACGGGGAGGAGTCTAGAGTACATCACGTTCGGGGGGCAGTGATTAGGTGACGGGAACTAATTTTCCGTCCCAGACGGAGGTCTTTTTTATAATATACTACAGCGGAAGGAGGTAGCAAGATATCGTGGAACACAATTACATGCATGTCTATTTTTTCACAATAAATTATTATTTATCATATATACATAAATATGATTATTGTATAATTGTTTTTTAAATTTATAATATTTATTGTTTATATATATATATATTCAAGTATATATCAATTTAAAATATGTCTTAAATAACTAAATAATTGAAATTTTTTATTTTAAAATAATTACTCATTTAAATCACTAAACTAATATTTATATTTTTTTATAAATTATAAAGTCGGCATATAATACATTTTAAATATATAAAAACAATAAGTATACATTATGATTCATATACACTATAATTCAATGAGAACGGTCAAAGGAAATATATATAACAGTTAGTATCATCATTTTTAATAAGATAGTGTCGGAAACAATTATACAAAGTTATATACATGTTTCTAATAACCGGTGGAAGCATTAACAAATTATCATCAATATGTACAAATCAAGTTTAAAAGAATACGTAAAATTGACTTCACCAACTCAGTTTATCATTTCCAAACGTTGTCGTCTTTAGGTTTATCAATCAGCTAAGCTCTATAACTGATGAATGTTAAAAATATTGTTATAAATAATAATTCGATGAGAACAACCAAGGGAAAAGATATATAACAATTGGTGTCATCTTTCTATAAGAGTGATGAAACAATTATAGAAGGTTGTGTACATGTTTATAATAATTAGTGGAAACGTTTATAGATTATCGTGGACACGTAAAACTATGGTTAAATGAATGCATAAAATCGACTCCAACAACTCCGTTTATCGTTTCCAAATGTTTATAGTCATCACGTTTATCAATCAGTCAAGCTCTATAAACTAATGAATGATAAAAAAATATTCTTATAAATATTAATTCGATGAGAACAACCAAGGGAAAAGATATATAACAATTGGTGTCATCTTTCTATAAGAGTGATGGAAACAATTATAGAAGGTTGTATACATGTTTATAATAATTAGTGGAAACGTTTATAGATTATCGTGGACACGTAAAACTATGGTTAAATGAATGCATAAAATCGACTCCAACAACTCCGTTTATCGTTTCCAAATGTTTATAGTCATCACGTTTATCAATCAGTCAAGCTCTATAAACTAATGAATGATAAAAAAATATTCTTATAAATATTAATTCGATGAGAACAATCAAGGGAAAAGATATATAACAATTGGTGTGATCTTTCTATAAGAGTGATGGAAACAATTATAGAAGGTTGTGTACATGTTTATAATCATCAGTGGAAACATTTATAGATTATCGTGGACACATAAAACTATGGTTAAATGAATGCATACAATCGACTCCAACAACTCGGTTTATCGTTTCCAAATGTTTATAGCCATCACGTTTATCAATCAGTCAAGCTCTACAAACTAATGAATGTTAAAAATATTCTTATAAATAATAATTCGATGAGAACAACCAAGGGAAAAGATATATAACAATTGGTGTCATCGTTCTATAAGATTGATGGAAACAATTATAGAAGGTTGTGTACATGTTTATAATCATCAGTGGAAACATTTATAGATTATCGTGGACACGTAAAACTATGGTTAAATGAATGCATAAAATCGACTTCAACAACTCGGTTTATCGTTTCCAAATGTTTATAGTCATCACGTTTATCAATCAGTCAAGCTCTATAAACTAATGAATGTTAAAAAATATTGTTATAAATAATTTCGATGAGAACAACCAAGGGAATATATATAACAATTGGTGTCATCTTTCTATAAGAGTGATGGAAACAATTATAGAAGGTTGTGTACATGTTTATAATCATCAGTGGAAACGTTTATAGATTATCGTGGACACGTAAAACTATGGTTAAATGAATGCATAAAATCGACTACAACAACTCGGTTTATCGTTTCCAAATGTTTATAGTCATCACGTTTATCAATCAGTCAAGCTCTATAAACAAATGAATGATAAAAATATTGTTATAAATAATAATTCGATGAGAACAACCAAGGGAAAAGATATATAACAATTGGTGTCATCTTTCTATAAGAGTGATGGAAACAATTATAGAAGGTTGTGTACATGTTTATAATCATCAGTGGAAATGTTTATAGATTATCGTGGACACGTAAAACTATGGTTAAATGAATGCATAAAATCGACTCCAACAAATCGGTTTATCGTTTCCACATGTTTATAGTCATCACGTTGATCAATCAGTCAAGCTCTATAAACTAATGAATGATAAAAAATATTCTTATAAATAATAATTCGATGCGAACAACCAAGGGAAAAGATAAATGATATGAAATATATTGTTTTTACTTTACTTATTTTATAATTCATGGTTGTTTACAATTTAACTGTTATGTAGATTATGTGTATTTTTTTGCATATATTATAGTTTATTGTAGAACTTATATTTGTTTTAGGACTTATATATAATATTTATGAGATTTAAATTTCATATTATTATAAGAGTACATATTTCCTAATTTCTAGTTGAGCCACCATATTAATAAGTCACTAATAATGTCTTGCTTATATTTTTGTTATTGTATTAAATCAATTTCGTTAGTTCATAGTAAAAAAGACTTTTAAAAAACTAAAAGTATAAAAACAGGAAAAAAATTATTATAACATACAACTTCATTAAATAAAATAAAATTTGTAATTTTCTAAAACTATATGAATATAAAATGTTACTAATCTCCCTTTTTAGATATTATTATATAGTAGTAAATATTTAATAAAAATTGAATAAGTGAAAAAATGTGTGTCAAAATTCAAATTAAAAAGTGACACACATATCTACTATATATAAAATGACATAATTCATCTACCCACATTCAAAATAACAAAAAAATAAAAAAATATTAAACGGTTGTACTGAACCAAGGAGTACACAAGATGGAGCAGTATTAAAAATTCTCTTATCACAAAATGAATAGTTAGATTTAAGAACTATCAACGGCCAGAATGCATTCCGTCATTCCGTCGGGGACGGAGATATGGAGTCCGTCATATTCACCGCGACGTTCGGGGGAGACAGGAGACCTGTACACAATACATGCACTTTTTTTTCCTTTTGGAAAATATTATTTAAATATTCCAGTTGGACTTAAACATAGGCCCAAATAATAAATGGGTTTGTGGCGAAATGGACTGGATATGCGACACATCCAGCAGACTAAATTCAAGTCCAGTATTCTAACTACAATATAAACCCTAAATTGTTCTCCATCTGTTGCACTCGCCCTCGTCTCATTCGTCTTCTCCAGTCTGCGGCTAGGGTTCTCTCTTCAACTTCTCTATTTACCAGGTAATGACCGAAAACTCTCTCCTTCATGTTTTGTATCCTGATTGTTGTGTTCTGAAACCCTGGTTCTGCGATCTAGTACCACGCCTTGTTTTAGATTGTGTTTCCTTGCTAAAGGTGGTGAAGTACCGAAACTTTGAAGCTTTTCTAGTTTAGTTTCTAGTGTTATTCTTCAGGAGAGTTGATTAAATCTTTCTTTTTGTGAAGTTATTTAGCATTTCGCACAGCTCTGATCCTAACTTTCTACTAACTTGTGTTTCTTGCGGTCTTTTCTTTTTTGTTTTTTTCCTTGTCCGCAGAGATGGATTCCCAGATAAAGCATGCTCTCGTCATAAATGATGGGCCGAACTGGATCCAGGGGTCAAGTGACTCAAGTCCGCGTGAAGTTTCTTGATGACCAGAACCGTCTCATCATGAGGAATGTCAAGGGACCTGTCAGGGAAGGTGATATCCTTACCCTCCTCGAGTCTGAGAGAGAAGCAAGGAGGCTTCGTTGAGCAATATGTGTTCTTTCCCAATCATCTTCACCCGTTGCCAGCTTTTACTTACTGTGTTAAATTTTGTTTGCTTGATGTTGAAGTCGTAGACCGATGAGGTTAGGGATTTTCCTATATAATTACATTTGATGTTGAACTTTTGTTGGTTTTGGAATGAGTTAAACGTTAATTGTGCTACTGTCGTTCGATTCTAATGGAAGTTCTTATGCCTATCGCTTGTCTTTGGTCAATTTTGAATTGTTTTGATTGATTAGAAGAGTAATGTGAAGTCGTGAGATGTGTTACTGAATGTAAGAGAGTATTTCTAAACTTGAAGACAAGGATGTCGTATCAGTCATACATAGGTCGTTTAACATCTGCTATAGAATAACGCGTGAAGCAAACAAAAGAAATAGAAGAAAGTGTGGGAGCAACAAGAGTATCTTTAGAGTAAGAAATATGAGCTCTAGAGTAAGAGATGTGAGTTGATGAATAAACTTATGGAAAAGGAAGGGATCCTAACCCTAAAGGAAGATATGCTCAAAAACAAGTTGATTGATGAGTTATTAAACAATGATTAAGTTAGTGAGTTATATAGTGTATTTGATCATATGTATGTGATTATCGTTAGTTTGTTTTATTTGTGATATAGGTTACTATCATATGTAGTACAAAACATTTCATTGCTCTTGACCGGTTATGGTTTTGATAATATTTTGTGTACTGTTCTTATATTACAAGTAGTATTACCAGAATCTAAACTTTTGAAAATTGATGACAAAACTATTGTACAAAATGTCATTTTGTAGATAATCAAATTTTATTAAGTTTAAAACGAGAATAATGAAAACAACTCTAATTAAAATGTTGACACTTGTAGGCTTTTGATTGGAGAATGAGATATAGGCCCTGTTCGATAGCCAGCTTCTAGGGATTAATCTCTTGTATATAAAAAGTAACAGATGTTTGTTGGTTAACCACATGTCAGAAAAAGTAAAAAATTTAACACATGAGACTAACCACGGACAGATTATTTGAAAAGCAACAAATACTGTAATTCCTCAAAAGAGCTCGTTTAGATCGAACGGGGTCATACAGTAGTAATCTAGAAGACTGACTCCCTATCGATGTATAAGAGCATGTTCAATAGAGAACAAAGGATGGGTTCTTCACCCTCTCTCTTTTTTTTCTCTCTCTCAGTCACATCATTAAAGAACTTTATCCACTATTTTATCTACATCAAAAGAATCCTTTTAAGGGTCTCTTACTTTTTATTTGTAAAGTTCATTGACTACCAAATTAGTGACCACTTAATGGTTTTGATAACCATTCCAATAGTTTTGATAACTATTTATAGTGTTTTGATAATCTTTTGAAGGGTCTGAAACTAAATTGTTTATTTTTCAAAATGTAGTCAATATGGATGTTTTGTAGAGAATTAAATTTTGTAAAGTTTTAAAAATGAATTGTATTATTTTGACATTATATTTTTAAGATATTAAATTAGTAGACCCCACAAATGGGTTCATTCCTTGCAAAAGAACCCCAAATTTGGTTTCTTCACTCCCTCTATCCATATCATCATATTTTAGATTTTTTTTTTGTCTAAAAAACCAGGTTACTTTAATATCCATGCTCTGGAGGCTTTAGCCAATAGAGGTTTCACTAATCATCATCCTTTTTGGCCAGTATGCATTATTGTACCGCTCCCTCCCTTCCACTTCCACTCCCCCCCCCCCCCCCCCCCCCCCCCCCCCTCTCTGTTCCTTTATTGCAACATGATATACCTAGCTCTGTTCACCAGTCAAGGAAATATTTTGCTGCAGATCTGACCACTAGCTTGTATGACGAAGGTTGTTTAATCAATTAAGATAACTGGGTCAGTTCACCAGGTTATGTTTCCCACAAAAAAAACAATCTGTCGCTACTGTAGAAGTGTAATGATATGGACAAATACAGAACTACAGGTCTTACATAGAAACAATCACTTCGGGTGTTAGACTCAAAAGCGCTTAGCCGCTTCACAATGATGGACCAAAAAGAATGGACAGCAAAACCAAAAAAGAGAAAAATACAAGGAAGCAGGCATAACCCGCCAGAACGGACGAAAGATTCATTAGCTAGTAGCGCTACCGGTAAAGATCCCAATCTTTCTAGCCACCTCAGAAGCATTGTCCTCAGGAGCTAACATTACAAATGCTTTCTTTGCTCCATCAGCCCTGCCACCATAAGGGAAAGGGGAATGCAAGCAAATGGTTAAGATGAGATCAGACACAGACTAAAAAAGGAAGAGCCAGCCACATACTAACAAGGGAACACTTTTGCTCCCACACTTCCTGTTGGTTATCTTATTAATAGTTACATATTTGTTTCAACCACGTCAAATAGCTAAAATTATAAAAATGTTTCTGTATATAGAGAGGCTATGGAATTAGTAAAGGATAAGAAATTTCAATATCACCTCCCACCCATCATACCAGCCAAGTCGACTCAACAGAGCAAAACCAAAAAAATATGGCAAGATTAACACTAAACTAACAGATTTTGTGGGCCTAAACCTACAGGATTTCTTGACACCAACTCAACCACTATCAGTAAAATAATATCCATCAGCTCCGTTGAACCAACTTAAATCCTCAGCCAGATATTTCATCAATGAATTATAGAAAGGTGAAGACAAAAGAAGTGTAGGTGCCGTAAACTGGCCACATTGGAGGAAATATTCGAAGAGGGCGATGAAGGTGATTATAAATAGGCTGTACGTCTAACTTATTAAGAATGCAAGTGGAGATGATAAGAGGATAAATCGAAATGGAACCAAATGGGTCTAATCAAACATTTCTGCTTGATGTTGAAAGATGCAATTTTATCAGAATTGCTTGCATGCTTATAAACGACCTTTGTCTTTGAAATGGACAGAGCGTATTCTTGCGCTGCTACATTGGTAGTTGAGAATAGGAAGGATATATAGATCATTGGATTATCTCAAGAATTAACTGTGTGATAGGGTTGGATAATCAATTCCTAGGCTTCAGATTGGCTGTTGAATTGAGATTAAACTGAATCACTCTTCTAAGTGAAATAAATGGGAAATGTCCCAGATGGCCTATTCAGTGCAGGGGCTGGTTATTACTTGCTAAATAAATGGTATGGATATTTTCATAACAATATGAATTTCGCCCAAGATTCCACACATAAATTAATGATATGCTATGCGGTTGGTTATAAGAACATTTTCACTCCTCAACATGTTTTATGAAGATACTGAGAGCCACCACCATTCATGTTCAGAAAATGCAAACCATTACCATCAGATTTCATAAATTTAGCATCAGTCAAGGGCATCACTAGCTTCTATGGAGGATACAGGAGGAGATGGTGCATGTAAAAAGAAAGTAGGTGTACTATCCCAGAAGAATAGGACAAACTCATTTTAATTACTTAGTTACTCGGTCTATATTAATTCAAAGGTAGAAAAGTTGCATTGCAGATGTGCTAAACTTATGCTGCGCCACTATGACCAAGTGCCAGTCAGCCATATGCAGCCAGCAGGATAGAAGTCATAAAAGCTAGATACAATTGCTGATTTATAGTATTAAATACCAAATCACAGTAAATAATGACGATACAAGAGTTGAAACAGAAGGAGGTTAGGGAAGTAAATATATCACCTGATTGATGTGTTCACTTTCTTGGGCAGTACAGAGAGAAAGGTTTTGACAGCAGCCTTTATCATCTTCTTATCAGCTTTAACATCAACAAGAAAAACTAGAGTGTTTTGATTTGCAAGATTCTTCACTGCAGCCTCTGTGAAGAGAGGATACCTAATAACTTGGGAAAGGTCAATCCTTCTACTACCATAACCAATAGGATCTGTTTTTTTACTCTTCTTTGTCTTCTTCACAGTCTGTGATCCATCATCAAGAGTCAAGGCCGCTTGAACTTCACTTCCCTTTCTAGAGATACTAGTTCTGCTCTTCAAATCAAATGCAGTGGTATATAACTGATGATCCACCAGGGCCCAAAATTAGTCAAAATAGAATGTCAATATCTGCTTCAACTTGTCATAAGAAAATACAAATACTTCATTTAACTATATAATGATAACGTGGGCATGAAATTGCAACTCTACGGGTTAAGGAATCCATCAAGGGCTTGGGTGTTATTGCGAGTCATATATCACATGTTTGCTTCACAAGGCAACAGAGCTTTGAGCATATACATTCTGAATTTTAGAGCTTCGAACCTCTAGTTTATTTTAGTTGTCAAACCAGAATCAAAGTTTGCACATAAAGAGGTTCAGGACTAGGAAGGAATAATAGAATTGATAAAAACCAAGAATTTTGTAGAGATAAACAATTTAAAGAAGAATTTTGTAGAGATAAACAATGTAAAGAAGAATTTTGTATTAGGGTTCTTAAGCTTTACAAAGATTTTTTACATTGGAAGGTTGGAAAGAACGGCACAACATCAGAATAGATTTAAACTACTCGAGCTTCAGTCACGTCCGGGTGAGCTCCTGGGCGATCCGGACATGATGTCTGGACGAAAATATGATTCAAACGCCGCGGTGTCAACCTCTGTATCATGACGTCCGGCTGAAGTAGCCGGATGGCCATCCGGACGAAAATATGATATGAACACCGCGGTGTCAACCTCTGTGTCACGTCTGGATGAAGTAGCCGGATGGCCATCCGGACAAAAATATGATTCGAACGGGTGCATATTCCAACAAGGAACCATGTTTCTATTTCTGTCATTACTTCTATAGGAAGTTTACCAAAATTTGAAATATGAGCTTCATCAGTACCTATGATTTTCATTTGCACTTTTGATTAGTTTGCTGTAAAATAAGTGGATAACTTTTGACAGGGACAGAGGATGGGGAAACTTTTGCAGCTCTTTGGTAAATTTTCCCCTAACAATAACAGAAGGATATTATCGATTGTCTTACAGAAATAGCTAATATTTACAACCGCAGCTGGACATAATCGTAGGAATCAAATCTTGTTCTTAGAACAAAGTAAAGTCAGGCAGGTTTTTAGAACAGTAATTGATTGTACAAATTCCAGAATTGTGCTAATTCTAGTCCAAACTCCTTCACAGGCTCAAATCTCATGACTAATTTCAAAATTGAAAGAGAATCGAACAAGCATTGAGATTGAGCAATAGATGAAACTCAAAAATGTAAAACAGTGAGTCTGTCTCAACCACTTTTGTCTGAAGCAAGCTCAACTCAACCAGTGAAATCAACACAACACACAGGAGAACATTTTAACTTCTGCTAACCAACAAGCAAAGAAAGATAGAAAGAGGAACCTTGGAAAGTGGAAATGACAAAGTCGAGTTCTTGGGGCAGACATTCGAGGAGAAGGATAGAGAAGAGGATGACAAAGTAAGACACTGAACCGTAGTCGCCATTTTACAGTGTTGCGCGACGGGGGTTTTCCCAGGAACACACAGAGTCTGATATGCGGGAACGAAAGCGAGTAGCGGGGTGGTTGTGTCGGGAGTGGATAACGTTATCTGAGCTGATGTCATACAATCGGCTTCGTAGCTTGGGCTTAGCCCAAAATCCTTTGCTTTCTTGTGAAAGGATATCCATTTAGAGAAAAAGGAAAATTCTGTCACAGCGATTGGAATTTGGGTGGGCTTGGAATTAGCCCATTGTTTTTTTTTGAGAAAATGATTAGCCCATATTTCTCTACCCCTGTAAAAGACTGTACAAAAATCTCTCTTATCTCTTTATAAACACATTGGAAAAATAATCTAAGATTACGTTTGATCATATTTTTAGCTGGTGCCAAATTTTCTGGTTCGCACAACATAATTAATCCATGAAGAGTTGAATCAAATATGGTATGAATTAAACTTTACCTGAGAAATAAGATAATCCAACAGGAATAGAACTTGGATGACCTTAAATACATAAAATAAATTGATATAAGTATAATTTTAACTCAAATTGATATTACTCAATCAGTAACTCTAGCGAGGAAACTAAACAGTTTTTGTTTGTTGGTCTGGGGAATACAGAACATATGAATGTGCGCACCATAACTTTTCGCGTTTTAGATGCAGGTGGTGAGATTATTATACATAAGTTCAAATTAGAGGTAGCAATGGATTGGGTTCGGTCTGGTAAAGCTTCACATGCGTCACCTGTTTCCACCCTCCACCCGAAGACTTATCACCTGTTAAGGTTCACCTGAACCCACCCTGAACTCTTGGGTGAAACAGGTGAAAACGGGTACGATTTTTGTTGTATGTTTTTGTAATTTTTAGAAAATTTTAGGGGTTGATTATAAATTTATAGGAACTTTTAAGATCAAAGTGTAATTTATATAAAAAATTTGTGAGTTTGATTGTAATTCTTAGTAAAATTTAAGGGGTCTTATCATAATTTTTGAAAAAAATGTGAGGAAATTGTAAACGGGTGATGGGTTGGGTGATTGGTGAAAAAATTCTCACCCATTTCCGACCCAACCCATCCCCTGCTTCACACGTCACTCTTTTTTCACCCGTTTATTTTGGATTTTCACCCATTTATATGGTTCTGGTGGACGGGTGGATCGGTGCCCGATGAGTATTGCTACCCAAAGTCCAAATAAGCTAAATTTCATACCGTTGTTCATCATAATCCGAGCTCTTTGAAATAAGACCCAACATGAATATATTTTGATAAATATATATATATTATATATATGAAACATATATGTTTTAAGATTCACTTTAAAAATACATAATTTTTATATGTTTTGACAGTGCTAGGTTTTTTCATAGTGTTAGCCAACCTAAGGATGTATAGTGGGCATTGTTATCTTTTTTTTTAATTGCATGGTGGTTAATACATTAGCTTAATTCAATTGTATTAGCTACTTCGATGGTTCTTAGCTTCTTTGACGGTTTCCAACTTCTTCGACGGTGTTAGTTTCTTTAACGATGTTGGGTTCTTCGACAATGTTACCATCCTAGGGTTGTATATGGGGGGGGGGGGGGGGGGGGGGGGGGGGGGGGGGGGGGGTGGGGGGGGGGGGGGGGGGGGGGTATTTATCTTTTTTCTGAGTGGTGGTTAATAAACCACATTAAAATTATTCGACGATTTAACTATCCTAGGGTATGTTAGGGATTTAAGGTATCTTTTTGTTGTTCATTTATTGAAAAGTGATTATGTTTTATAAAAGTGATAATCGTACTACAAACTTATTTGAGAACAATATATGAACGTTTCATTTATTGAAAAATTAAACTTTCATTAAGAAAAGTTATGTTTAAGAAAAGTGAACCTTCTCTTAAACAGTGTGAATCCTTTGTCTTTTTAAAAGTGAATCTTATGCGAGAACAATATGAACTTTTGGTTTTAAAAAAGTGAATCTTAACACAAACTTATCCGAGAATAATATGAACATTTCATTTATAGAAAAGTGAATCTTATAGTTAAGAATAGTGAATCTTACGTTTAAAGAAAATAAATTTTACCACAAACTTATGCGAGAACAACATGAAACTTTCGTTTAAGAAAAATGAATCTTCTGTTAAAAGAAAGTGAATCAAATGGTTAAGAAAAGTGAATCTTTTGTTAAAGAAAGTGAACCAAATGTTTAAGAAAAATGAATCTTACCAGAAACTCATGCGAGAACAATATGAACCTTTCATTTATTGAAAAGTGAGTATTCGTTTAAGAAAAGTAAATCAAATGTTCAAGAAAATTCAACTTCATATTTTACAAAAGTGAACCTTTCACTTTAAAAAATATGAATACTTTGTTTTTCTTAAAGTGAATTTTTATTTTAAAAAAGTATTCTTAAAGATTCATTTTATTAATGAAGAAGGTACATTTTATTATTAAAGAAGATTATTTTGGTAATGCATCTGAACAATAGTATATTTCTTTTTGTTACACTTATATTTGGAAGTTATAACATTTTAAAGTTTAATATACTTTTCCCTTAATCTATTTTCTTTCTATTTTCTCCCGGGTCTCTCATACTTTTCCTTTTTTAAATAATTATGCGAAGTCTTTTAAAAGCAAAAAAAAAAAACATAGTGAAGTCGAGTCGAGGAGGAGGAAAAATGAAAAACAAAAATAATAGAGTAGGTTTTTTTTTTTTTTGAAAAAGAGTAGTGTTTAAATACTTGTATCATCATCATATCTTGCTCGGTAGGGAGCGCAGCTCAAATGCTATATCGAAATATGCAGTAGTGTATACTTTAAGGGGATTAAGGTTACTAATAGCAGTCCCTCTATCTCTCATTGGCGTTTGCTGATGATATTTCTTCTTTGGAAAAGCTTCTAAGGAAAATGCGCTTATTCTTCAGGATATTCTTGATAAGTTTTTGTCATCGTCTGGGCATTCTTTTAATCTTGCTAAATCAGAATTACTGTTTAGTAAGAAGCTTGGGGTGGTGTCTTAAATCTGAAATAGCTAACATCTTCAAAGTCAACCAAGTGAGCAGTTTTGGTAGATATCTAGGTCTTCCTCTGAAGATGGGTAGAAATAGACTGCGTTATTTGAGTATTTGATTCAGAAAGTAAGAAAGAGGGTTGGAGTGTGGGGAAAACCAATTCCCAAGCTTCTAGATCTATTCTTGTTGCAAGTGTACTTCAAGCTATTCCCTCCTTCACAATGTCAATTTTCAGTTGCCGAGGGATTATACAAAAGCTGAATTCTATCATTTCCAACTTCTGGTGGGGAGGAGGAGAATAATAGACCCATGCATTGGAAAAAATGGAAAGAAGTGTGTGATGATGTTGAGAATGGAGGATTGGGTTTAGGGAGATTGATGTGTTTAATAAGGCGCTTATCACTAACAGTTGTGGAGAATCTGTTCTAAGCCTACCAGTCTGGTGTCAGTGGTTCTCAAGAGTCTTTATTTTCCCCTATGCTCTATCCATGAAGCTAAACCTGGTAAACATGATAGTCCTATGTGGAAATCATTTGTGTCTGCAGACGTTATAATCTGAGTGGTTTAAGTGGTGTAATTAAAATTAAAGAAAAGAAATTAAAACCCAAAATAAACGTCGGGCTGCAAACAAATCCCGGTCGCAGTAGTATAGTGAAATGTAAGCGACCGGATATCGAACCACGGGACTAATATCATATTATAGTACCTAAGCGTGTCACAAAGAGGGGGGATTATTGACTTGTTAAATATAAATAAAAACAGTTAATAAAATTAACTAAGTAAGCAAATAAACTAAACGGGACTCTGGTTCATATTAATTATCTGCTCTTTCATGCTATTCCTACTGGTTTAATTATAATTGTTTGCAAAATTCCTTAAATTATCCTAAGGACTAAGTCATAGCCTCATAAGAACTCGTTTACCAGAAATGCTCGGTCTAATCAAGGTTCGAGCACTCTTATGTAAACGGACATTAAATTCCAGGAAATATAATTGCATCTGAAAATACTAACTCATTAAATCATAATAGAGCTTTCTCCAGATTTACGGCTTAATCAACCTATCTATTTATCACCTGGTCTGATCAAAATAGACTTAGCAAGCAATTTAATAAACTCATGACATTTATTAAAAAGGCGAGAGATGAGCTTTAAGCGTAACAAACTTCATTAAATTAAAACCAGTAAAAACATTGCATAATAAATACAGAACATAATAATTATTCCCAAAGCGTATGTAAACTAGCTAACATATTAAAAAGATAGATAGAGACGAAGTAATAGAAATCATCCGTAATCACTCTGTCTCACTCTGCTATTTTGTATGTAGGCTAGAGGTGGATTTGGTGAAATGAAAATAAATAAAATGGAGAAGGCGGAAGGAGAGAAATGAGATGGTGTGAATTGGAACTCCAGAGGAACCACGGAAGGAGCCTCCGGAAGGACACCGAAGAAGGCAAGCTGAGCGTTGTATTTATAGAGGAAGAAGAATGAGCAGAGGAAGAAGAATCAGCAGAGGAGCAGCTCATTGATTGAGCTCGTTGATTGAAGCTTCACTGATTGCAGGGGACAGGAACAACGCGTGAGTAATTTTAGGTAGGCGCCGTCTGAATCAAGTTGCAGAGCGAGTCGGCGAAGAAGATAACCCGTTTCAGATCTGTATTTTTACACACGTCCGCTACATGTCCGCATGAAATAATAGGCGGTTGTATGGGTAATTTTAGTCACGTCCGCCTCCTCAAATGAGGCGGTTGTGTAGGCGGTATGAATTGTGTCCGCCTAACCCATGTCCCTCTCTTGTCCGCCTCCTTGTCCTCTTGTTTATGGGGCGGTTGTAATGTTTTTGTCCGCCCCCTAATGAGGCGGTTGCCTCTATTTTCTTCCTTCCTAGTGTCGTCCGCCCCCTAATGAGGCGGTTGCATGCAAATCATGCGCATGCATGTCCTCTCCACGTGACTTTGTCTATCCCTTATAATATATGTCTTTGCTTGTCATTTTCCTACATTTAACACATATAATACATCAGTTAATATAACAACATAATTATAGGAAAAACCCTAGATAAGTGCGAAACATTACTAAAAATGCTGCAATTAATAAGGTGATTAAACCTTAAAAAGTCTATATGTTTTGCACTTATCAAACTTCCTCACACTTAACTTTTGCTTGTCCTCAAGCAAATAAGGAATATAATTATCTCTAAGCCTTAATAATAAAACAAGATTAAATAAGTGTAGAAGGGAATTTAGACAAAGTGACAATTGAAAGAATAATTCTGCTCTTAGAAGTAGGTTTTTATAAACAGTGAAGTAGGACTATTTTAAAAAGCAGAAAGACTAACTGCAGAAAACAAGTTAGATTAACCTGGGATTTCCAACCAATTCATTCACTAACCCGGGATGACAAGGGGTGTGAAGTAATGCCTTATTCCGCAATACCTTTCAACACCACATACTCATGTTTATAAATATAAATTGCAATTTATTATTTACACTTTTTTTTTAATGTGCAAATTGTATAGACAAAGCACATATTATTTAAATAATATATAATTTTTTTTTTGAATTGCATTATTTTTCTGTACCCCAGACTTTTCTCTCTATCCTTGTAGCGGTGTTGGGTCTTCTATCCCAGATCACGAGACCTTAGGTAGATAGGTGTTAAAGCACCCCAAAGAACTTAATAACCAGATAGACGAGGCCTGTTTTGGTTAGAAAAAATTCATAAACAGCGGAGTACCTTGTGTTTATCCTTTTCTTTCCTTGACTTTCCACATATTTCCACAATCCCAAGCTAAACTAAATTGATTTTTACAATCAGCAGATCTATCATATTTTGAGCGGAAATAGAGTATTTGAAGGAAAATAATTTTATACAAACTCCTTGAAATAAAACTACCTTTCAGTTGTCACTTGACATAATTTCAGACACTTCTACAATTATTTTATCTCATTTTTATCAATTTTTTTTTAAAATTAGGCAGTTTAGAGTAGCAAAAAGTGAGTGTGGCATTATCGAACTACTGTCATAATTTCAGGGAAAGGTCTTTCCTTCCTCACACTTAAGAGGAGCAATGTCCTCATTGTTCAGAATTAAAATCAAGAAAATGACCTTTCAAATTATGACAGACTCATAAAGGATTAAACAAATATGGGTTGAAAATTAATAAATAAAGGAAGAACTGAAACTCCCCTTGTATCGTAGATTGAGGAAGGTATCCTTCCTCACACTTAGAGCTTTGGCAGGGGTGAGACGTTCCTCACACTTGAGTTTGCGCAAGTGTTCAACCGAAGATATTGAAATGCCAAAGCAACTGAGGTTGCTTTCCAAAGGTGAGTTCAGCTATATATTCGACATAGGATTTGTTCTGAAAAGAAAATCATATATAGCCAGCAGAACTCAAGTGGCACCAAAAGAAAATAATAAAATGAAAAACATGAATAATAAGGCATAAATAACTTAAGCAAAAATAATGAAGTACTACATTAAATAAAAACATAAAGCAAACCGAACTGTTACCTTCCTGAAGTTTTGATAAGGTTCAAACAGTATAAGTCTACAAAATGTTAGTAAACAACAAAACAAAATAAAATACAATCAAATAAAAATAAAAATAAAATCACTGCGGTGGTGGTGGTGGAGGCTGTGCAGATCCCTGGTCTGTCCGGGCGAGGAGACGCTCTAGGAGCTGAGCGGTCTGTGCATGTAATCTGTCACCCTGGTCTAAGCGCTGGTGCACCCGCGACTGCTCAGCCAGCATCCTCTGCTCGAAGCTCTCAAAGCGCTGATGCAACTGCTGCTGCATCTGATGGAATGCCTGTAGCTGACTCTGTGGATCGATCGAGTAAGGTACAGGAGCTGGAGTCTGCATCACATCAGTAGTAGGCACGTAGGGCTCCTCTCCTGTGCAGTCTCAGGGACGGTGGGTCGGGATCAGCCGAGTATGTAGCTCCCGTAGAGGGTCCTGCTGCTGTGGATGAAGCAGTGGAAGACTGAGCAGCGGTACCTCTGACCCAAGTACCGTCATCTGAGCGCATAAAGCCCCAGCTCCGCACAGTCTGCAGTGTGACTGGGCGCTTCCCTGTCCTGATCTCTATAGCTCGTGTGACATCTGTGGGAAGGACAGAGAAGAGGTGGTACCAAATAAAGAAGGGAAAGATGGGAGTGATCTTCTTCTTCTTTGTCCTCAGATAGGACACCACCTTGTGGAGCTGGCCAAACATAATGTGGCTGAAGGATAGGCGCTGAGCAGGCGGAAAAGGAGCGAGGAAATAGTCAAGTAGAGCGCAGTCCTCATCAGACGCATCGTGTGCTGCAGAGGGGCGAATCTGATGGCCTATGATGTCCAAGAGAAGCCTCTGCTGCAGTGTAGGGAAGCTCGCGAAAGGGAGGACTTCCTTGTCCTCCTCCCCTCTATGTCGGATCCTCCGACCTACGTCCTGAAGCCATCGGGTCTTCGACATATGCATATAATCCTCTGTGAACCCCCGGTGATCTCCAGGACCAATCTGGATGTGCAGGATGGACGAGAATGTGATGGGTGTGATCTCCACAGGGTGATGGCGCACGTAAGAGGTGATGCTCAGATTGCCCGCCCGGGCATTCGCATAGAACTCTCTCACGAGCTCCTCACAGAAGACTCCCGCACCCATCGTCAGGACCATAGAAAGTCCATGTCTGGCAAACAGGGTATCCACCCCTGCAGCCTCTAGTACCTCAGGATCAAATCTCCTCTCTAATGAAGTCCTTACCTAGATCGAACCAGGCTCGGGCTTCTGCCGAAATAAACCCGTCATCCCGAAGATCCGGATGACGTAAAGGAGCAGAAGAAGATGATGCCCCGGGGCAGTTGCCCCTAGCAGATCTAGAACCAGATGGACCACCACGCATACGAGGAGGCATACTAATATATGGAATTAAAGGTAAACAAATATTAACAGCATAACAATAAAATATTCAATATTAAAATTAATAATAATAACAAACAAACAAAACAACAACAAATAAAAATTAATATTAAACAGAGTATTAATATGAACATCTTCGCAAATTAACAAAGATAGAAAACAAGTAGAACAAAATATATGAAATATAAACAGAATAATTATACAACATAAATTCTGTCGAAAATTTGACAGAATCTCCCCTAAAATTCTACTATCTGATCTCCACAAAAAATTCAGTCAGTTTCAAGTTTTTAGTACCGTCACACCAATCAAATCTATAATGATAACCTATAATCATAATATTTATTTCGTTTAATAATCAGGCAAAATAAAACTGAAAAATGCTAGTTTCAAACAAGGAATTTTCGTAACTAACATTCACCAATTTTAGAATTCATCAAAAACAACAAAAAAAAACAAAACCCAATCTAAGTGCAATAATGAAGATTTACCTTGTATAATTATAGATTATGATTAATGGAGGACAAATTCGATGGTAATCTAGCAAATTAAGTTCGAATTATCATCGAATTTGTGAATTAGGGATTCGAAAACTTCAGCTCCTAATTTCTCCTAATGTAGTTCATCATTTACAGATTTGAAGCTATAGAAACGTAGAGAATTGAAAAAACGAAGATTTCGGTACTAACCTTGTAAAATTTGGTGAAGAAACGAGGAAGTTGTGTTGATTTGAGGGGGAGGGGCGATTCGCGCTGGTGCGTTCTTCTCTGTATCGGGCTCGAGCTCGATTGATTTGGGGAAGAACAGATTGCAAAACGCGGCGTTCTTTTTTTTTTTCAGTTAAGAGGGACGTCCGCCTGGACGTCCGCTCGGTTTTCAGCGGACAAGGGCCACGTAATCTCAGTGG
>JAIOTZ010001749.1:0-29132 GCA_023374045.1 Limonium bicolor
AGGGTTTACACAAAAATATGGCATAGATTATCTGGAAACGTTCTCTCCTGTTGTTAATTCACCACCATCAAGGCTTTAGTGGCAGTAGCAGCGCAAAGAGGAACTGGAAAATTGCTCAATTAGATGTTAATAATGCGTTTCTGCATGGTGATCTTTTTGAGGATGTTTATATGGAAATTCCAGAAGGGCATAAGTTGATAAATTCAGGAAAAGTGTGTAAACTAAGGAAATCATTGTATGGGCTGAAACAAGCCTCTAGGCAGTGGCACCAAAAACTGAGTGAGTTCCTTAAAGGTTTGGGTTTTAAACAGTCGTTGAATGATTATTCTCTTTTTATTAAGGTTGCTGATCATAAGTTGTGTTTTCTGGTTGTGTATGTTGATGATGTTCTAATAACTGGTGATGACGTTGAACTAATAGAGCTCATTAAGACAAGTCTGGATCAGAAATTCAAAATAAAAGACTTGGGCAACTTAAGTCATTTTCTGGGCATGCAATTTTTGCACACTTCTGATGGAATAGTTCTGGTACAGAAAGGCTATTGTGATGACTTGATAAGGGAATTTGGTAGCTTGCACGGTAAGCCTGCAGTAGCTCCTTTAGACATGAATGTGAAATTAAGAAGAGCTGAAGGTAAACTGTTGACTAATCCTTGTGAGTATAGGCGGTTGATTGGTAGAATGAGTTTTCTTTCGCACAGCCGTCCTGATTTGAGTTTTGCCTTGCAAGTTTTGAGTCAATTTCTGGATTCTCCTACTGATTTACATTTCAAGGCGGCTTTGCATACTTTAAGCTATATCAGGGGTACTTCAGGCTATGGCCTTTTGTTTAACAGAAAACAGGATTTTAATTTGATTGCCTATTGTGATGCTGATTGGGCTGGTTGCCCGAATACTAGGCGTTCAATTAGTGGGTATTTCATATGCTTAGGAGGTAGCCCCTTGTCTTGGAAATCTAAGAAACAAACCACTGTTGCCTTGTCTTCTGCAGAATCCGAGTACCGGGCTATGAGACAAGTCACTGCGGAGTTGAGCTGGTTAACAAGGCTGCTGAATGAGCTTGGAGTCAGTGGTATTGCACCAGTCCCTGTCAAATCCGATAGTCAAGCAGCGATTCACATTGCCAAGAATCCTGTTCTACACGAGAGGACAAAGCACATTGAATTGGATGTCCATTTCGTGAGAGAAAAGCTTCGAGATGGGTTGATCTCAGTCGAGTTCATTGCCTCTAAGGATCAGCTTGCAGACCTTTTGACTAAGACACTTCCAGGGAAACGCTATCCCTTACTGTTAAAGGAAATGGGTCTGAGAAGTTGGGATGGGGCTTGAGTGTTTGTGATGTTTCAAATCATGCAATCCTTGCATGATTTGAGGGGGGCTGTTAGCATACCTTATGACGTTTATTCTTTTATTCCCCTTTCTAATTTATTTTGAGGTCTGTGTACCTTTTGTTCCCGTTAGGTTTAGTTGTATATATTAGTTGTTTGCTTCAGTCTTAGTCAGGTGTGTGGTTTAAGTCCGCCTCGGTCCTTGTAAGCTAGGGTTGAAAGTTCTTCTCACCCAAACAGTTTCAAAGACAATACAGTAATCCTTCCACGTCTCTTGTTCTTGGCGATTGCTTCTCTTCCTCCTTGTGCGTGGTTGGTGTTTAGACGGGTTGAATTTTATCATCTGATAGGAATATGCAACGAACAAATTCAACTAAAACAGGGTTATTCGAAGAGCATAGTTTTAGGATTAGCTTTGTGGTGACAGAATAGTTTTTTATAAGCCCAATTGTAATAAGTCGAGCGTGAAGCTGGTTGATTTTGTTGAAGGATTTGCATTGGAGCAGGAGAGAGATTGTGCGTTGGGGAGAGCTCCATGGCTGGTTTGAGCAAGCAGAAAACAACTGCACCATTAGATCAACAACCCTCTTCGACAGTAAATCATGTCGGTACACAGTACGGTTGCTCTAGAGCCCTTCACTTCCTAACGTAAGTGTTTTTCCCCAAAAAAATAGAAAAATGAGTTGACGTCACTCTAACCGTATTGGGAGGTTAACTTTCAACTCTGCAAAGAACAATATTAAATCAACTTATTAAATTAGGTATAATATTTCGTCCTATTACTCGTAGGAGTTTGTATTATAAATACGCATCAAATTTTGAATTATTGAATTAAAAAGTGTATCATATTTTTAGGTGTTTTTTAGGAACAGGTTAAAATTAAAATTTACATTAAATTCTTGTCTTTACAATTATTACAAGTGTTTATCTACTTAGATGAAAATGAGTTTATTTGCTATATTTTATCCTATTTTTAGATCTTTAAAAAGGTTAGCTTAATAATAAAATTTTAATACACTTCATATTGAGACTTGAGAGTATCATAAATTTCCTAAAATGACAATGATGTTGTATAGATTAATACCAACAATTTAAAAAAACCTGATTACACTTACAGTTATTTACTAGTTTTATTATAAGATAAAGAAGGGCCTATCATTCTCAAATTCAACTTCATCTAAATCTGAAGTTCACAAAATATAACATTAAACATCTAACCAAACTTTATAATAAGGAGCTAAAATATCCGGTTCGTTACGGTAAACAAAATTAATTGGTGTTTAGATCGACATACCTGTAACTTACAGGCTGTAGTAGAACAAAAACAGGCAATGAGTGGGCCGAGTAATCTCTTCTTTTGACCAACTTAACTCCTATAGTCCAACAACGTCAGCCCAAGCCTACGATCAGCTCAATAAGTTAGGCGGCCCACAACTTTCTTCCTGTCTTCAAACATAACTGTCAAACAAAGACTTCTTCCGGTCTTCCCCCTTTCTTGACCTCACAAATTGCAGCGTCGATTTCCCCGCGAGTTCTCAACTTTGCCGGCTGCTCTGTTCCTCTTCTCTCAAGTTCCTGTCGTGTTCCGCCGAATTTTCGTTGCTCTCAAACTTTTCTTCTGTCAAATGTTCCCCCTCTTCTGCTGAAGACCAGGGAAGGTGATGCATTGAGCTAAGCGGTGGCAGTGAGGGTCGGCGAATGCGTTGAAGATGGTAAGTCGGTGAAGGCAACGGCGCTGGCTAGTGATGAGGAAGCAAACAGCGAGATTTTGGTTATGACTTGAAGAAGTACGAGGATTTTGGCGGTGGTTGAACAGGGGATTAGCGATGACTATGGTGGGAGTTGGCAGTTGGGTTAGCGTGAGTGGTGTTGGATTGGTGATTGCGAAACTTAGACGGAGATGTGAATGGGGTGCGGAGGCTAAATGTGATATTTAGGGACTGTGGTTCGACTTGTAATGTACCGTATAAAAAAAGATTATATATATATAGAATTATGTGATAAAGTTCCGTATATTTTTTTGTGGAGGAAATTAGCAAGTAAATTATAAGTGGCCTTATTATTATATTAGGGTCTTCTTTAAAAGAGGTCCAAACCCTACAAGTTATCAGTAGTTAATCTTCCACGCGGCATCCTTGCCGCGCCTCTATTCATTTGACGTCGGCCGTTTCTCTTTTCATTCGAAGTGAAATTGGTGCAAGGGTTTATCATCTCCAAGGTAATCATGACTACCACTCCTTTAATATCTTTAATGAGAGCCAACCGTGAGCATGTATATGAAGCTGCGAACAGGAAATTTGTAGGATGAAACTATATATAAAAAGAATGGAATGATAAACTAAACCTACAACTCTACTACGGGTAGCAAATAAAAACCCGGTCGGAGCATAGTGTAAATATATTACGACTGAGAGTATCGTATCCAAGGGACTTATAGAAAACTAGTCCTAATCCGGGCAAAAGCCTATTCTAAAACAAGGGGGAAAAGTAAATGTGATGCTAACTAAGAAAACTAAATAAACTAACTTTGATTTGGAAAATATCAATGTAAGAGTATATATGACCAATGAACAAGGGTGGCAAGTCTCAAAGAGAATTTAGTCTCGCAAAATGAATGTGCCGGGTTGCCTGCCGGATCTCTGCTACCCGGCATATTCATGGCCTTGAATGTGCCGGACCACTTTCACCCGGCACTACATCCGGCACCGTTCATTTCGTGAATAACACTTCCAGATTCGGTTCTGACAAAAGGAACTCAATATTCATACTTGCATCGTGCATAGCTAATGCCGCGACAAACAGAATAATGGGAAAATAAGAGATTAACCCTAAACCTTAGATCTTGATGCCCCTCTTTCGGAACAACAAACTTAAAGATTACCAAAATCCTAAGCTATCCTATTCTTGTCCTGTGAACATTAAATAGGACTTAGAGATAAGAGAATAAATAGCTACTTCATTCTACTTTGCATGAAGACTAGAACTCGGGTTAAGAAACTTGAAAATTCCATAAATGGTCATAAGAGTTTTATAAGGAAATCTTCCCTAACCAAAAACCTAACAAAGAATTCTACATCACCATCCACACAACTACAAGAAGATAATACAAAGAGGGATAAGGAGATGTTAATAGCCTTAACCCGACAAGGTCTTCTTCTTCTCTTGCGTGGATGGATCTGTAGACGTTCCTTGGACACCAACAATGGAGTGGGGCGGAAATAGAGTGTGAATGGAGTGTATTTAGTATGTTGAAGTGTGTCAAATTGTAGCCTTTCTCGGCCTATTTATAGGCATCAAATGTGTCTGTTGCCGGGCGTCGTGCCGGATCATCAATAGCCGGCACACGTGATAAATGCGTCCAACTGTTAACGGTCGAAACCGCCAATTCCGCGTGAAACAGTACATATGCCGGGTAGGAGATACCCGGCATCACACCCGGCACCATCCTAATCACCAACGGTCAATAACTGTTATTGCTTGGTCAACCGTGGCGACTCTTTACTTATGCCGGGTGGAATCTACCAGGCATCATGTCCGGCAAGGCCCCTTCTCTGTTCTGTGTTTATGCCGTGCAGGATCAACCCGGCATTGAGTCCGACTTCAATTGAACTTTTGCCTAGAAAATCATTCCTTGCACAGAAAACTCATAAAAACATAAGTCTGTATAAGTAATATACTTTAACACATAATAAGCATAAATAACACATATATAACTTTATTTAGATAAATATAATACTAAATCTAATGCATAAAATATGATAAGTCTACGGCTTATCAGAAGCGAATGGGTGGTGAGATTCGATTGTTAATTACAGTCTGATTGTGACAGTGTCAGGATTTTGGGTCAACCGGAAGTATAAAGCGTGGAATTGTTATCAGTCCGACAGATAAGGTTTACCGGTACGAGTTTATTCAGTTAATCGGTATTTTCAGGGTTTAGATTCAGATAAGTAGTTTGTCAGTTTTGACATTCGTTATATTTACAGAAATATTCCTGTAGTTAGGAAGATCCGATTGGTTCAGGAAGGGTCACAACATCAATTTAGGAGGATTTAGCAGTGATCTTGGTTTATCAGGTAGGTGATAAACTGACATGATTTGAGTACGTTCGCGCATTGATATTTTCTATATAAAGTCCGGTCAAATATAGATTTTGTTACGTTGCGTATCTTTAACTATGGATATGATACAGATTAAAGTATTACATTTATATAAACGCTTTTGTCAACGAAAGTATCACGTTTTCTCTTTTCCGAATGCTAAAGTGATGTTTTTGGCTTTATTATTTGTCATTTGGCTGAACGTCTAGTATGTACTTGTTACGACAATCAGAGTATACTATGCCACAGTACTTTACTTTTCTTTGTTTTAACTAACGATTTGATGAACGTATATTGTAATTTCCAAAACATGGATTTGGTGAACGTAATACAATGATTACTAGGTTTTTAATATTTTCATACATTTTCAAAACTAGTATTGATCCTAATTAAATTCATTTACTAGTACATTTGTTAAATATGTATATATACATTCATATGTATACGATTTAAGGCTAATTTTGGACATGCATTTTGTGATTATGGTTTTGTTAAATAATCTGTTTTGGGACCTAGTTGATTGCTTTCTGAGAGTGAATGACTGGGTCGAGTTATCCCGTAGCGCGCTATGTAGGGCGTCCTTCTGTATCTGTATCACGGGCATCCCCCGTTCTGTTATCTGGAGTCGACGGGCTCATTCTGTTAACTGGAGTCGATGGACTCATTCTGTTATCTGGGGTCTTCTAACCCATTCTGTTATATGAGGTCTTCGGACATATTCTGTATGCTCTGAACTAGGGTCCCTTTAAAACTCTGGTTCTGAAATGTTCTGATTCGTATAAGATTATGCTCTGTTTCAGTGCGATTTGAATTCCGGTTTCAGCTCTTATGTTAATATTATTTTGATATGTATATATGTATAATTATGTTCAGTAAAAACGTTTTGAGCGTTGCTCATTTCGTTGACGTTTGTTGCTTACTGAGCGTGTGGTTGCTCATCCCTTTCCACTACAACATTTTGCAGATTAATAATTAACCAGCTGGAGGTCCTTTGCTCTTATTTTGCCTCTCTAGTCCAGCTTTCGTCTTCTGCTATTTTGAGTTGGTCTTATGACCTTATTTTCTTATGACTTTATTTATTAGACCTTGTGTTTAGGTACTTTGATTTATTTGGCCTATGTGTTCTGGGCGTTATTAGTGTTCGATTTTGGTTATTCATTCATAGTTATTGAACAATATCTGTAATCAGGATTTTGGAAGCCTTGCGTGCTCCTAGTCGTTTAATAGCACGCGGCGTGTCTATACCTTAGGACTAGGCCGGTTTTGGGGTGTGACATTTAGTGGTATCAGAGTCAGGTTTGATTTTATTGGGAGGAACACCGGGTTATGTTTGCTTAATTGTGTTCCGACAGTTGTTTACAAGAGAAGTGGCTAATGGTTAAAGGATTTTGTTTCTCAGAATGCCACCACGTAGGAGCGTCGAGAATTTTGCTCAAGGGGAAGCTCCACAAACCGACATCGCTGAGCTGCGAGTGGTGGTAGCAATGTTAAAGCTTTGAAAGAATTCATGAAATTGAAACCCCCTTCTTTCCAGGGAAGTGGCGACCCACAAGAGGTAAGTCATTGGATTACTGCAATCGAGGATCTTTTAAAGGTGATGGGATGTAGCAAGGACCAAAAAGTTGATTTTGCTACATTCATGTTCCAAGCTGAGGCTAAAGAATGGTGGAAGACCGTGGAAAACCAATTCTCTCATCCACGGTCATGGGAGCAATTTATTGAGCACTTCAACAAACAGTTTTATCCCGATGTCTACCGTGACCAGAAGATCGTGGAGTACGGGAGGCTTAGGCCGGGGAGAGACATGATGGTGGAGGAGTACGTGCGCAAGTTCATCTCATTGTCCAAGTTTGTTCCGGAGTCTGACGAGAACCGCAAGGCGCGAAAGTTTGAGAGCTGCCTCAGATCAGACATCAGAGCTGCAGTAGCTCTCTTCCGGCATAAAACAGTTAGAGACGTAGCTGACATAGCTCTGGTGGTCAAGAGCGAGCTGAAGTTTAAGCAGTCAATGGTCAAGGATCAGAAGAGAAAGCACAGACCGGGTGACTCTGGCAAGAAGGACTATACCCCCCTCCCAGAAGAAGCAAAATTTTGGAGATCACAAGACCTCTACCTCAGGCCCGAAGTGTGACACTTGTGGCAAGTCCCATCCTGGTAGGGAGTGTTACAAGAAGACTGGAGCATGTTTTAAGTGTGGGTCTCTGGAGCATCGCATTGCAGAGTGCCCGCAGTATGATAAGAACCGAGGTAATTCTGGTGGTAAAAATGATAGCTCAGTATCTGGATCCAAGGGGAGAATGGATCAGAAGAAGCCCCAAGCGCAGGCCCGGGTGTTTGCTTTGTCAGAGGAGCATGAACGGGATGCAGAGAAGGTCGTTTCAGGTATCCTTGACATACTTTCTCGATCGGTCTTTTGTTTATTTGATTCAGGCGCTTCACAGTTCTTTATTTCCTCTAATTTGGTGGATGAACTTAAGCTATCTCTTGAACCTCTTGATGTGGATTTATGTGTGACTAGTCCTTTAGAAAGGACCTCTCCTGTCGTGCTAAGTTTTGTGTGTAGAGGTTGTCCTCTTGTAGTGAAAGATAGAGTTATGCTAGCTGATCTCATTCCCCTGAGGATGAGTAGTTTTGATGTGATCTTGGGGATGGACTGGCTGTCTTCTCATCATGCCTCCATAGATTATTCGGCCAAGAAGGTGATTTTTGAGGAGCCGGATAAGCCTCGTCTAGTATTATAGGGGAATGATGTTCCTTGTTCTCCTCTAGTCATATCGGCGATGCAGGCTTTTCAGTATCTGAAGAAGGGATGTCTAGGCTATTTGTGTTTCATTCCTGAAATCAAAGAAGAAGTAAAGCTCGAAGATATACCGGTAGTCAGTGAATTTCCTGAGGTATTTCGTGATGATGTTCCTGGACTCCCCCCAGTCAGGGAAGTTGAGTTTACAATTGAGACTACACCAGGGACACAACCAATTTCTAAAGCTCCTTATCGTAAGAGTCCATCTGAGCTGAAGGAATTGAAAGTTCAACTACAAGAGTAGCTGGACAAAGGTTTTATTCACCCCAGTGTTTCTCCTTGGGGCGCACCTGTGTTGTTCATTAAGAAGAAAGATGGCACTTTGAGATTATGCATAGACTATCGGGAGCTCAACAAGATGACTATCAAGAATAAGTATCCCCTTCCTCGTATTGACGATTTATTTGATCAGCTAGCTGGAGCTTGGGTATTTTCAAAGATTGATCTTCGTTCGGGCTATCATCAATTGAGGATCAAAGCAGATGATGTTCTTAAGTCTGGATTTAGGACGCGTTATGGGCATTATGAATTTCTATTAATGCCTTTTGGACTGACAAATGCCCCCTCTATTTTCATGGATATGATGAATCGGGTCTTTAAGCCCTATCTGGATCCATTTGTTGTGCGTTTTATTGATGACATTTTGGTTTACTCTAAGAGTATCGAGGAGCACGAAGAGCACTTGAGGATTGTACTTCAGACTTTGAAGGAGCGCGAGCTTTATGCCAAGCTGAAGAAATGTGCATTCTGGTTGGATCAAGTGGTCTTTCTTGGTCATGTAGTGTCAGAAGACGGAATCTCTGTTGATCCGAAAAAGATCAAGGCTATTACTGAGTGGGCTAGACCTACACATGTCTCTAAGATACGTAGTTTTCTAGGCTTGGCGGGTTATTACAGGAAATTTATGGAAGGATTCTCAAAGCTGGTTACTCCGCTGACTCGTCTTATTCGGAAGGATGTTAAACATGAGTGGAATGAAGCATGCGAAAAGAGTTTTCAGGAGCTCAAAAGATGATTGACTACTGCCGCTATTCTTACTTACCTACTGGGACTGATGGTTTGGAGGTATATTGTGATGCTTCGCATAAGGGTTTGGGTTGTGTTTTAATGCAGCACGGAAAAGTTGTTGCTTATGGTTCACGACAACTTAAACCGTATGAAAAGAATTACCTGACCCATGACTTGGAGTTAGTTGTAGTCGTGTTCGCTTTGAAAATCTGGAGACATCATCTGTTTGGAGCCTCATGTAAGGTATATACAGACCACAAAAGTCTTAAGTATTTGTTTACCCAAAAAGAATTGAATATGAGACAGCGAAAGTGATTAGAGTTGCTTAATGACTATGACTTGGAGATTTTATACCATCCGGGAAAGGCCAATGTAGTGGCGGATGCTCTCAGCCGTAAAGGAACCTCCTCAGTTGCAGGTCTGCTTTCTGGGTCTCAGATGTCATTAAGAGAGTTGCAGAGGATGGGTATTGAGGTCACAAAGTCAGGAAGATCTAGTGTTTTAGCAGTACTTCAGATTCAGCCCACTTTATTCGAGAAGATCAAGGATTCTCAGAAGGGTGATGAGTATCTTAGCAAGGTCAAGGCAAGAATTTCAGCTAGGAAAGAGACTGATTTCAAAATTTCTGATGATGATTATTTGAGGTTCAGGGATAGGATCTACGTGCCAAATGATTCAGCTCTTAAGTTAGAAATTATGCAAGTGGCGCATAGAACCCCTTATTCAGTGCACCCTGGAGGGGTGAAGATGTATCGAGATCTCAGGGAGACATTTTGGTGGAATAATATGAAGAAGGAAATTTCTGAGTTTGTTGCGAGATGTCAAACTTGTCAGCGGGTTAAAGCCGAACATCAGAGACCTGCGGGACTTCTTCAACCATTGCCGATCCCTGAGTGGAAATAGGAAAGCATTGGTATGGATTTCATAGTTGGGCTTCCTCGGACTTTGAAGGGTAATAATGGAGTATGGGTGATTGTAGACCGTCTCACTAAGAGTGCCCACTTCTTACCCATTAAGAACACTTTCAGCCTAGATCGATTGGCTAGACTTTACATTGATGAGATAGTTCGGTTGCATGGAGTTCCTGCAACTATTATATCAGATAGAGATCCCAGATTTGTGTCCCACTTTTAGGATAGCTTGAATAAGGCGTTGGGAACTAAGCTTGCTTTTAGTTCGGCGTATCATCCTCAGACGGATGGTCAGACAGAAAGAACCAATCAGATTTTAGAGGATATGCTTCGGGCATGTGTGTTAGATTTCAAGGGTAATTGGGATGATAATTTGACTTTAATTGAGTTCTCCTACAATAATAGCTACCAGTCTAGTATTGGTATGGCGCCTTTTGAGGCTCTTTATGGGAGGAAGTGTAGATCTCCTATATGTTGGGATGATCTAAAGGAGCGAAAACTTTTGGGACCAGAAGTTGTTCAGGATGCAATTAATAAGATTCAGATTATTCAGGAGCGTCTTCGAGTAGCTCAGAGTAGACAGAAGAGTTACGCGGACATTAGAAGAAGGCCTTCAGAATTTCAGATTGGTGACCACGTGTTCTTGAAAGTATCTCCAGTAAGAGGAGTTATGAGATTCGGAAAGAGTGGGAAGCTGAGCTCATGGTTTATGGCCCTTTTGAGGTTCTGGAAAGAATTGGTGAAGTAGCTTATCGCTTAGCCTTGCCGCCAGTTCTTTCAGGAGTGCATAATGTTTTTCATGTGTCGATGCTTCGGAAGTATGTTGCGGATCCGTCGCATGTGATTCAGTATGAGCCGTTGCAGCTACGTTATGACTTGTCTTTTGAAGAGGTGCCACTCAGGATATTAGCACATGATGTGCAAAAGCTCAGAAGGAGATCGTTTCCTGTGGTGAAAGTTTTGTGGGCCAATCATTCAGAGCGTGAAGCCACGTGGGAGCAAGAAGAGGAAATGAGGGCTAAGTATCCTTTACTCTAAGAGTATCGAGGAGCACGAAGAGCACTTGAGGATTGTACTTCAGACTTTGAAGGAGCACGAGCTTTATGCCAAGCTGAAGAAATGTGCATTCAAGTTGGATCAAGTGGTCTTTCTTGGTCATGTAGTGTCAAAAGACAGAATCTCTGTTGATCCGGAAAAGATCAAGGCTATTACTGAGTGGGCTAGACCTACAAATGTCTCTGAGATACATAGTTTTCTGGGATTGACGGGTTATTACAGGTAATTTGTGGAAGGATTCTCTAAGTTGGTTACTCCGCTGACTCATCTTATTCGGAAGGATATTAAATATGAGTGGAATGAAGCATGCGAAAAGAGTTTTTAGGAGCTCAAAAGACGATTGACTACCGCCCCTATTCTTAACTTACCTTCTGGGACTGATGGTTTGGAGGTATATTGTGATGCTTCGCATAAGGGTCTGGGTTGTGTTTTAATGCAGCACGGAAAAGTTGTTGCTTATGGTTCACGACAACTTAAACCGTATGAAAAGAATTACCCAACCCATGACTTGGAGTTGGCTGCAGTCGTGTTCGCTTTGAAAATCTGGAGACATCATCTGTTTGGAGCTTCATGTAAGGTATATACAGACCACAAAAGTCTTAAGTATTTGTTTACCCAAAAAGAATTGAATATGAGATAGCGAAGGTGGTTAGAGTTGCTTAATGACTATGACTTGGACATTTTATACCATCCGGGAAAGGCCAATGTAGTGGCGGATGCTCTCAACCGTAAAGGAACCTCCTCAGTTGCAGGTCTGCTTTCTGGATCTTATATGTCGTTATGAGAGTTGCAGAGGATGGGTATTGAGGTCACAAAGTCAGGAAGATCTAGTGTTTTAGCAGTACTCCAGATTCAGCCCACTTTATTCGAGAAGATCAAGGATTCTCAGAAGGATGATGAGTATTTTAGCAAGGTCAAGGCAAGAATTTCAGCTGGGAAAGAGACTGATTTCAAAATTTCTAATGATGATTGTTTGAGGTTCAGGGATAGGATCTGTGTGCCAAATGATTCAGCTCTTAAGTTAGAAATTATGCAAGAGGCGCATAGAACCCCTTATTCAGTGCACCTGGAGGGGTGAAGATGTATCGAAATCTCAGGGAGACATTTTGGTGGAATAATATGAAGAAGGAAATTTCTGAGTTTGTTGCGAGATTTTAAACTTGCCAGCGGGTTAAAGCCGAACATTAGAGACCTACGGGACTTCTTTAACCATTGCCGATCCCTGAGTGGAAATGGGAAAGCATTGGTATGGATTTCATAGTTGGGCTTCCTCGGACTTTGAAGGGTAATAATGGAGTATGGGTGATTGTAGACCGTCTCACTAAGAGTGCCCACTTCTTACCCATTAAGAACACTTTCAGCCTAGAGCGATTGGCTAGACTTTACATTGATGAGATAGTTCGGTTGCATGGAGTTCCTGCAACTATTATATCAGATAGAGATCCCAGATAGAGATCCCAGATTTGTGTCCCGCTTTTGGGATAACTTGCATAAGGCGTTGGGAACTAAGCTTGCTTTTAGTTCGGCGTATCATCCTCAGACGGATGGTTAGATAGAAAGAACCAATCAGATTTTAGAGGATATGCTCCGGGCTTGTGTGTTAGATTTCAAGGGTAATTGGGATGATCATTTGACTTTAATTGAGTCCCTACATAATAGCTACCAATCTAGTATTGGTATGGCACCTTTTGAGGCTCTTTATGGGAGGAAGTGTAGATTCCTAGATGTTGGGATGATCTAAAGGAGCGAAAACTTTTGGGACCAGAAGTTGTTCAGGATGCAGTAATAAGATTCAGATTATTCGGGAGCGTCTTCGAGTAGCTCAGAGTAGACGAAGAGTTACGCGGACATTAGAAGAAGGCCTTTGGAATTTCAGATTGGTGACCCGTGGAAAGTATCTCCAGTAAGAGGAATTATGAGATTAGAAAGAGTGGGAAGCTGAGCCCACGGTTTATAGGCCCTTTTGAGGTTCTAGAAAGAATTGGTGAAGAGCTTATCGCTTAGCCGGGCCGCCAGTTCTGTCAGGAGGCATAATATTTTTCATGTGTCGATGCTTCGGAAGTATGTTGCTGATCCGTCGCATGTGATTCAGTATGAGCCGTTGCAGCAACGTTATGACTTATCTTTTGAAGAGGTGACACTCAGGATATTAGCACATGATGTGTAAAAGCTCAGAAGGAGATCGTTTCCTGTGGTGAAAGTTTTGTGGGCCAATCATTCAGAGCGTGAAGCCATGTGGGAGCAAGAAGAGGAAATGAGGGCTAAGTATCCCCACCTCTTCGAAAGTTAATGTACGTTGAATTTCGAGGACAAAATTCTTTTAGAGGGAAGGATGTAATGTACCGTATAAAAAAAGATTATATATATATATATATTTATATTATATATATGTCTAATATATAAATTATGTGATAAAGTTCAGTATATTTTTTTGGAGGAAATTAGCAAGTTAATTATAAGTGACCTTATTATATTAGGGTCTTCTATAAAAGAGATCCAAACCGTACCAGTTTGTCAGTAGTTAATCTCTTCTGTGCCGCTATCCTTGCCGTGCCTCTATTCATTTGACGTCCGCAGTTTCTCTTTTCTTTCGAAGTGCAATTGGTGCAAGGGTTTATCATCTCCAAGGTAATCATGACTACCACTCCTTTAATATCTTTAATGAGAGCCAACCATGAGCATGTATATGAAGCGTATGGGTGGCGAGATTCAATTGTTAATTACAGTCCGATTGTGACAGTGCCAGGATTTTGGGTCAACCCGAAGTATAAAGCGTGGAATTGTTATAAGTCCGACAGATAAGGTTTACCGGTACGAGTTTATTCAGTTAATCGATATTGTCAAGGTTTAGATTCAGATAAGTAGTTTGTCGGTTTTGACATTCGTTATATTTACAGAATTATTCCTGCAGTTAGGAAGATCCGATTGGTTCAGGAAGGATCACAACATCAGTTTAGGAGGATTTAGCAGTGATCTTGGTTTGTCAGGTAGGTGATAAACTGACATGATCTGAGTACGTTCGCCCATTGATATTTTCTGTATAAAATCCGGTCAAATATAGATTTTGTTAAGTTGCGTATCTTTAACTATGGATTTGATACAGATTAAAGTACTACACTTATATAAACGCTTTTGTCAACGAAAGTATCACGTTTTCTCTTTCCGAATGCTAAAGTGATGTTTTTGGCTTTATTATTTGTCATTTGGTTGAACGTCCAGTAAGTACTTGTTACGACAATCAGAGTATACTTTGCCACAGTACTTTACTTTTCTTTGTTTAACTAACGATTTGCTGAACGTATATTGTAATTTCCAAAACATGGATTTGGTGAATTACTAAGTTTTTAATATTTTCATATGTATTCAAAACTAGTATTGATCCTAATTAAATTCATTTACTAGTACATTTGTTAAATATGTATATATACATTCATATGTATACTATTTAAGGCTAATTTTGGACATGCATTTTGTGATTATGGCTTTGTTAAATAATCTGTTTTGGGACCTAGTTGATTGCTTTCTGAGCCGTGGATGACTGGGTCAAGTTATCCCGTAGCGCGCTATGTAGGACGTCCTTCTGTATCTGTATCACGGGCATCCCCCGTTCTGTTATCTAGAGTCGACGGATTCATTCTGTTATCTGGAGTCGACGGACTCATTCTGTTATCTGGGGTCTTCTGACCCATTCTGTTATCTGAGGTCTTCGGACCTATTGTGTATGCTCTGAACTAGGGTCCCTTTAAAACTCTGTTTCTGAAATGTTCTGATTCGTATAAGATTATGCTCTGTTTCAGTGCGATTTGAATTCCGGTTTCAGCTCTTATGTTAATATTATTTTGATATGTATATATGTATAATTATGTTCAGTAAAAACGTTTTGAGCGTTACTCATTTCGTTGACGTTTGTTGCTTACTGAGTGTGTGGTTGCTCATCCCTTTCCACTACAACATTTTTCAGATTAATAATTAACCAGCTGGAGGTCCTTTGCTCTTATTTTGCATCTTCAGTCCAGCTTTCATCTTGTGCTATTTTGAGTTGGTTTATGACCTTATTTTCTTATGACTTTATTTATTAGACCTTGTGTTTAGGTACTTTGATTTATTTGGCCTATGTGTTCTGGGCGTTATTAGTGTTCGATTTTGATTATTCATTCATAGTTATTGAACAATATCTGTAATCTGGATTTTGGAAGCCTTGCATGCTCCTAGTCGTTTAATAGCACGCGGTGTGTCTATACCTTAGAACTAGGCCGGTTTTGAGGTGTGACACGACTGGCTATGGTGAGACTGACTGGGATGAGGCTATGGTTTTCTATGTTTGCTTTGTGTGGGTTTTTTTTTTCTTCGGATAAGTAGGTGGTAAACCGCAGCAGGAAGCAAAATATACAAAGAAACGTTTAAAACCTGAGCAAGCGTATGATCTCTTCAGAGGTAGATAAGCCAAATATCTAAATCCTCATATACCAATGACGCAAAATCAGTTTACGTTCTAAAATTTCAAAACCATTACAGAAACTTAAATTTGCAACTTTTTAGGTTTCTGTTAACTAAACCACAAAAATCGGTAATGATTAATAAAAATCAGATTCGGTTAAATCCAATTTTGGTATACTTCCACGTTTCAAAGTTTTTAGGAAGCCTGATATGCGGTTAGTAGTATGTTAAACAAGTGAACAAGTTGCGCTTTATAGACCCTTGAAGATTTAAGGGCACATTTTGATAAAAGAAGGTATAACAATCCAATATATGAAGTACCAAAACAAGATAGCAGAATTATAATTCCCTTCAATTTTCACTCTAGTTTTATTACAATTAAAAATGATAGTATATTATATCATGAGTAATAAATTATTGAACTACAATTATTATTCAGTGTTTTATATATACATATATATATATTTATAATGTTCTCATTAAAAATATATTTGAATAAGACTTCAAAAATAGTTAGAAGGTTCTAAGTTTTTTGTTTTACTGTTTTATCCCGGTCTAAATTGTTTTTCAAACCTTTCCTCCATTAAATTTATTGTAAAATCGGAACAATAAATTTTGCTCACCGATACACCGGTTGTAGTTTTATGTTTTTCCAACTTCTCTTATGTGCTCGGCACCTTAGCTCTAACTTTCGACTACTATTAAGTCTTGTGACCCTCCAACTTTCTTTCTTCCCCAAACATCCATTCTGCACGTTTAACCCTTTCCCTCTCCCCTCGACAGAGTATTGTTCCCACTCCCGCTTGTCCATCTATAGTCCCGCCTGCCCGTGTTCAAGTCCTTTTTGAACATCATGTAATCATGGTATAATCTTTTGCTTCTGCGTTCTACCTGTCTCGCAACCCCTACCCTCCGCTGCCCACTCCCCCCTCACAACGCCCAGAAGGTAATGATGGATCTCCCGTTTTCTCTTCCCTGTTTTACATGTGGTGAAGCGACGCATGCATGCGACGCTTTTAAAACCAAACCGCCACCGATTCCCACCTCAATCCTCTTCATCTTCTACCTTTTCGCCTGCTTCATTGGCCTTCACAGCTCAATCTCTTTCCCAAACCATCATGTCACCCGACACATCTCTTCCGACGCCCCGTTCCACCCAGAGACTATGGCAACTTCAGATATCAAGCTTATTTTCTTATCCCCAACAAAATGTGCGATTGGTAAGCTCTTCACTCACGACCCCTTGAATGCCCAAACTCTTTGTCCTGTGCTCTCAAACCTGTGAAACCCCTTTGGAGGGTTCCGATTTTGTATTGTTGCCCCCCTTTGCTTTATCATCGAATTTGAGAGTATCCACTCCATGCATGTCGTCCTCACACGCGGCCCTTGGCTCATTGATGGTTCTCTCTTGGCCATCCAGCGCTTTGAGCTAGGGGTCTCCCTCTCCAATCAGGAGTTCAATTGGACCCCATGCTGGGTCCACATCTATGACGTCCCATGATGTTTCTCCAATGAGACTTCATTGTGCAAGCGATGTCCTTGATTGGCAGGTACACTGGGATGATGGATGATCCGGCGGCCGCTAATTTCTGCTTTCTAAGGTTTAAGGTGCTTCTGAACCTCTCTCTTCCTATCCTCTGTTTTCTGTGTTACTCCCATGATGGTAAGATGCTGGAGTTCTCCATCACCCTATTTTGGCGATTCCAAACTAAGAATCACAAAATCGGTTGTTTTCACGATTCTATTTTTCATATTTTCAGTTTTTTGTAGTCTATTACGTTGGTTCCCAGTAACAACCGCCGCAATAGATGATTTTTTTTAAAAAAAACCGTGCATCTGCCTTCTTTTTTCCAACCCTTCGCCTCTCTCTCTTCATTCTCTTCACCTATCGTAAATTCACAACGCTAAGCTCTGCACCTCCACCTTCATTCTCTTCTTGTGTATGCGTCTATGGTCGAACTACTGCATCTTGCTCACCAGATTGAAGACAGGGCTGAAGCAATTCATTCCAAAATGGTAATATACCCGAGCTTATCTTTTTCTCCATGGAGAACAAGGAACGCATACATGCTCTGCGCCTTTTCATTCTCTTCTTTGTGTCTGCGTAGAGGGGAGAAAAGAATGCAGTGCTTTGTTCCCACTCTTGGAAGTTACTTATTTTAGCATGTAATATGAATGTGATTAATATAATTTGAACATCATACTACTTATTCAGATGTGGATAAATAGTGTTTTAAAACTCTTACTAATTATTCAATTTAATAAAACATTCTACAAGGAAGGAAAAATCAAACTAATAAAATTACAATGTAAACTTTTAATTATATCAAAATTATTGTAGTACAAAATATTTGTAGTATATTTCAAAATGATTGATTATAAGTATTGCACTTTTTAAGTAATAATTAATTATAAAACTATTTCTACAAACTATTAGGTTTTAACTATATATCAAAGTCAGTATAGATTTTATACCATGCTTAATAATTAAAGAAATTTACTTTTTGAATTTCATTAAGTAATATTTAATTCAATTATATTGTTTTAACTAAAAAAGCATGTTTAAAATAAAATAAAATAATTATTATATCAACAATCGAACAATATATAATATTGAAATAGTAAGTGATAGCTACATATATATATTCGTTTATAGTTAATTATTTTATAATTAGTAAAATTATTTTTTAATTTCAATGGTATTATTTATTCTATCTGAATTTAAAATAACCTTATTTTAAGTATTAATATTTGATTTTTTATATTAAATCCTAATATATAATACATAATATTTTATTTAATGTATACATAACATGTAATATATTTGCTTATAAATGATTTTTTTAATATATAAAAATTATCTATAAATTAATATGTATATATTATAAATTAATTGTAACTAAAATATTAATAACGAATAATAAATAAAGACTATAATTGAATATCTACTTATATTTTAATTTTATTGAATATTTAAAAAATCTGGTCACTCACCCTAAATATCAAATAGGAATAAACAAAATTACTGGAATTGACTTTCTATATAACTCCAATTTCAAGAATTATAATTCTATTCCCTATTATTATATGATGTTGAAAGAAAATGTGGACTGATAATATAATTTCTTTTTAATAATTTCACTAAACAATGGAGCATAAATATATAACAATTTAGCGATTCAAATGTTAAATACATTTATACAGCTTGGCAAATATGTTATGTCTGCTCTTATAATGTTAAATATGTCATTAAATAACTTTAAAGTTATAAAATATTTTAATAATCAAAACAGTGCTTTTTACATTTACAAGTCTATAAAAACAGACAATTCATATACAAATCTGAAAACATACATGACTAAATGTCGAACTAAAAAATGGTTGGCGTTGCTGTTAATCTACTTCATGATTTTTGAACTACGAAAATATATTGATCTAATAATAGCTATGAATATTCATAAAATGGTTTCCAATTTTTTATTACAGCATAATAGACGTGATTTATGCTGAACCAAGTGACTTTATCGGTGGTGAAGTGATATTTTAGAACTAAAGATTATGGGTTTAAAATTTACTTACTACCATATTGCGAGAAAGATTCGTTTAGAACCTCAATATCGCTCGTATGCTGAACTTTCAGCCATTAACTAAAGAAAGAGGACAAGATGAAGTATAATCAGTAAGTTGGAACATTCATTTATAAAACTGTTTGAAGAACTATAATTTCCCTATGATTTGAACCGGTGTTGTCGGTATATAGCTAATTCTAAACCTCCTATGACCTGGTCAAAATTAACTCAATGAAAAAGCAATTAAAGAGGCGTGACAAACTTTTGAACTCACTAAAAAGCTCGGTATAATCCAGAGTCAAGAAGCGTCATCTTACACATGCATAATTTTAAAAAGTTGGTAGAGATCAGGGAAGTCTAATGTCAACCCATCCCATAGCCAAAGTCAAGGTAGTATGACGCCACACTTTGGATTCAACAAATATTCGTGTATGTTTTGTGCAGCCCAAAGTAAAAATAAGATAGATATTAGAAAGAAAAATTAGAAGAAACCATAGTTATTAAGAATATATAAGATAGAAAGAAGCATCTTTTTTTTGTATAAGTGGCTCTACTAAGAAGCTTATGTGATGAATTACATCATAAGGAATAGCTTAAAAAGGTTAGCGTGAAGAAAAGATTACATCTGAGTAGCCAAAAAAGGGGACAAAAACATCTTTATTTTAAGGACTACAACCTATGAAAAAAATTGGAGGGACTGGTTTACATTTTAGAGTTGACCCTAAATTGAAAACATTGTTGAATCATAATTTAGGTAAAAATAGGTGGACACTGGGGTAACGAGGCCGATTTAAGGCACTCATGTTAACATCTTGACCATCTTTGTACTTCTGAGGAACTTGATTGCTCGTACTCCAAAACTGTCTTGTCCATGGGTTAAAAATTCATCACCCCTTTACCCATGATAGAACTCGCCATTCACTAAGTTTGGTGACTACTACTACCCACCCCTCTAGTTTTTTTGAGCTTCAGATGTTGAGGATCTTCAATATTCCAAATATCAATGTATATTAGGTAATGACCTTACTCCACTATTTGTAGTGCACTTCACAATATTTTAGACACAAGTTGGCTACTTTTTTTTTGAAAACCAACATACATCTATTTCCATTAAAGTTTCATCATATTGTCAAAAGCCTAAGGCCCGATACAACATCTTGAAATTTTTTGCTCCCTACCCTTCCTAGCTAGGAAGTGTGCCCAAGTGTTGTTTACTCTCAGAGTGTAGTGCCATGATAAGGATACAAAAAACGATTTAAGCCACTTAACATCCTCTAATATATTACGAATGTCATGAAAAACAGTAGAACCAAATCTTATCCACTATTGTCAAGCAATCCGACCTAATTTGCACTCTTCACCTTCCAGCTTTAATGTCCGTATTCATCCCCAGAATCACCACACGGGCTTCCGCTTGAATGGGAGTTACGCACCTGAAACCACCTTCAGAAGCGAACGCGTGCACTTGACCGTTAGCATCAACTCCAAGCATACCCACCCCCAAATCCTCCCTGTTCCTTGAACTCCTGTCCACCCACCGACATCCATCTAACTTCACTTGATTAGCCGACTTGGCTTCGTCTTCATCCACTAGGCAAACATTCTCCTCCAGCCCTCTGCACACATCCAGAAAGGCTGAAGCTTGGTCCCATCCCCATTGAACTGATTGTGCTTTACCATTTGCCACTTGACAGCGGGCTAACCAAACTTTCCATAGGTGGGTGACCAGAGCCTTGCCCTTCTCGATATCTTCTGGCAAAATATAGTTTAGGAATCAGTAAAAAATACTCATTATGGTCAATTTTTTTCCAGGTTTTGCCCCATTCCAGTTACCCCACAGAATATGAATCTCCCGGCACGAGAATAAAACAAGGTTAGCACTATCCCATGCCCCACATAGATCGCATCTCTCATCCTTCAGGTTAGTCTTTCTACCAATTTCTGCTTTGCACGGTAATATGTGATTAATCATTTTCCACGCAAATAGATTCAGCCTTGGGTGAAGCCTCACCTTCTTCATCTTGGCAAAAGCTTTCGCCCCTCTTCCTCCATTTGAGCAGCCTGGAATCTCTTATTTCTCCTCGCAATCGCTAGATGGTAATAAGATTTAACTGAAAATTGTCCACAATTTGATAGGCCCTGAATCCATTCATCCCTGCCCACGTTCTGGCTGAGATGAATCTCGAGGATCTCTCCTAAGAGACAAGTTGGCTACTTGTTTTCTTTAATTGTTGGCTGCTCTAAATTCATTTGTTGACTGATATAAATGCTTGATTAAGGCGACAAAAGGATTGATGGGTCAAACCTTATCGGGAACGATACTATTTCTCCTTCCTTATTATTTGATACAATAAGTGTACATGAGTATTGAATCATTCAGCACATCAAAAGCAAGATTTTTTTTTAAAAAAATACAAGACAAAAAAAAAATCATCAACTACACATAATACAGTGACCATATTTTCTTTTTATTTTTCAACATCGGAAAGTACATTATTTTATAAGAGAACTGAAATGTTTATGTTGCGCAGATTATACAATGTTCTCATAATGATCCTTATTAATGCGCGGCACGAGGATGACACAAAGGGGATCAACCTTGTAACTAGAGAGTCCAGGCCCCTCTGTCATATCAATAGGTTCATCAGATGGACAAGAAATCTCAAGCCCATGCAAAACATTTGCAAGAGTGAAAGACAAGGTTTGGAGAGCGTAAGACAAGCCTGGACAAATTCTCCTCCCACTACCAAAAGGAATCATCTCAAAGTTTTGACCTCTCACATCCACCTCCTTGTGAGAGGTAAGGACCCGCTCAGGGATGAAATCGTGGGGGCGATCACCCCATACACGAGAATCTCGATGGATCTTGTGTAGATTGACAAACAATCTAGTCCCAATAGGTATGTGGTAGCCATTGATAGTGACATCCTCAATGGATTCTCGTGGTAGTGACATGGGCACTGCTGGGTATAACCGTAAAGTTTCCTTTATGATAGCTTGTAAATAAACAAGTTGCTTTGTGTCTGATTCTTCCACAGGCCTTTGACTTCCGACATGTGAATCTATCTCATCTTGAGCTTTTCTCAGGACTTCAGGATTGTTTAGGAGCAAGGATAAAGCCCATGTTAGAGTTACTGATGTGGTATCTGATGCAGCCAGAACCATAGCCTACCATAGACAGAGATAAAGTAAACATATCAACAACCATATTCATTCATCAAAGAAAGCATCAACACAATTCCTCTTTATGAAACTAATTGTATTTGTTCTATGTTACTATCGACTCATTCTACAAAAACTTATAGCCATAATATACACATTAGTGAGAAAAAAATTGATACAAAATGAGTTTCAAAATTAATAGCTTTAAAGAGAGTTATGAGGAGGTATTTATCAACTGATGAGAAGTTGTGGAAGTTGAAAGATGCGAATCTAGAATCACTTAGACTACATCATGCCAAGACATGGTCGACACAATATTACTACACATGCACCCCTTAAATCCGGGCTTAATAATCACAATAAAACACAAACATTACAACACGTGCACTCCTTATAATTATGTTTGTTAACTCACACATTATTTCGCTGTCAGTCTTTTGTCTAAAGCTCAATGTTGCATTCAAATGGTGCATTACAGTGATCCATTTTTTCAATTTTGGTGTGATGATGGTGATAACTTTAAGGGTGTGTGGTATGCTATGGTTTAGATGTGGATATATATGAAGAAGAAGAAATGAGCTGAGTTAAAGATTGAGGTGGGGCAATCAAGAAATGTCATTTCAACAAGTAGGTGTCCTTCTGAAGCCCGGAATGTGAAACAACTCTATATCCGTGAGAGCCTGCCAGGGCTGGAAGCGATCATTGGCACCGCCCAATCATTTGTCCAAATCTCTACTCACGACACCATTATACTACATCTCGCCCGTCGCATGCAAGTCTATTCCCCGACGGCGATCATGGTGGAGATGTTTTCCTTTCCCGCACACTTCCATTGCATGCTACAGATCAAATTTCTTACCCTTTTGCTAACGATTTTGCCTTCCCACTTCAAATCACGACTCCTTAAACCCACTCCCCATAACACCCTGCGATCACAACCAAAACCCAATGCTCTCTCCTTCAATTGCCATCCTTGACCTCAACACAACTATGCTAATGGTGGAAAGGTGTCTGATAGGGCACTAGTACAAAAAATGCCTATTTCGGCACGCCTATAAGAACAACCGTCAAAATAAGGCCTTGAAAACTTCAGTGTATAAAAGACACCTATTTTGGTGATTCTTAGCTAGGAACTGCCGAATAGTCATCAAAAATTTTGGAACCGCCGAAATAGGTGTCTTTTTTTAGACACAAAATTTTTGATCACCCTATTTTGGCGGTTCGAACCTGAGAACAGTGAAATAGTTGGTTTCCGGTTCTATTTTTCGCATTCCTGGTTTTCTTAGTCTATTGCGTCGATTCCCAGTAACAACCGCCGTAATAGATGAATTTTTTAAAACCGTTCATCTGCCTTCTTTTTTCCAACCATTCACCTCTCTCTCTCTCTCTCTCTCTTTATTCTCTTCACTCATTGTAAAATCGCAACGCTAAACTCTGTGCCTCCACCTTCATTCTCTTCTTGTGTATGCGCCTATGGTTGAACTACTGCATCTTGCTCACCAGATTGAAGATGGGGTTGAAGCTGTTCATTCCAAACCGGTAATATACTTGAGCTTATCTTTTACTCTATGGAGAACAAGGAACACATACATGCTCTATGCCTTTCATTCTATTCTTTGTGTATGCGCATCTCTTCATCTTAAATCTTTTCACTGATGGTAATTTTACAACTGAAGAACAACGTGAACTGTGCCTATTTCATTCTTTTCTCATGATAACTTTGCAACCCTAACTAGCGAACAAGGAACATGCTTTGCGCCTCTACAATCTCTTCACTCACGGTAATGTTGCAAGGCGAACAAGGACCATACACTATTTGCACCTCTATTCATTCTCATATTGTGTCTATACGCTTTTACAAAGTGAATCACTGGAACTGCTGCATCTCGCTCCCGAGGTTGAAGATGAGGCATATAATTTTTTTTAAATACACCTATTTCGGTGGTTGTTAGCTAATAACCACCGAAATAGCTATTTTTTATCTAACACGCACCTATCTCGGCGCACTTCATTTCAACGGTTCAGTACTGCCGAGATAGGCCCAAAAAACCGCCGAGATAGACCCGTTTTGTACTAGTGGGGAGACTATACCATTGTTTTGACATGGAACCCTCAACCCTTCACGTTACCCTCTCAGAGTGGTGGGCTCCTTTCAGTTCCTTCAAAATTTGTAAAGCTACTTCCTTCACTGAAACTGTTACGTTCGAAGAACTACAATTTCTTATGGCGGTGCTCTTCCGCGGACCTTGGCTGGTCGATGGAGCACTTTTCACCATTCAAAGGTTACAGCTAGGTCTCTCAATCAAAGAGCATACTTTCAATTGGACACCATGTTGGGTGCACAAATATGGAGTTCCAAGAATGTACTTTAACCTGAGATTTGTCTCTAAAGCATAGGAAATCCTTGGATGCTACACGGGCATCATGAAGGACCCTGAAACATATAACTATGACCACATGCGAATCCGGATTCTGATTGTAACACCCCTATAATAATAAAACAACAGCGGAAAAATAAACTAAAGGTGCTACAGACCATCGGGCTCCAAACACCCGGTACCAACCTCACCAATTACAACCATTACAATTAACTAAGTTACGGTCTGAACTTCGAGAAAACTTAACATAGACATAACAATACTAAAACACATTCACTCTCCATAAAACCTAGTCCCATCCCAAACGCTCATTCTCTTCGTGGCCACCTGTAAATCAATTCGTACCTGCAAGATGAAACCAAGCAGCCCACCCCGAGAGGAGGAGTCAGTTCCCTGGAATGGAACTGGTACAATTCTCCAAAAACAAATTTATAAAGCATAACTCTTCAAAATAAACAGTAACATGAAAACAAACTCTTAAAAGTAAAACAGAGACAAAGCACTTCAAAACAATCAAGTTTAAAGAGAAAGGAAACAAGACAAAGATAAAGAACTTCCAAACCAAGTCATCCACTTAAGTAGTCACACCACATAGTTAGCAAGCACCCATTGTTGATGTTAGAACCAATTCCCGTTAGGAGTAGAAAAACCCAGATAGCCACAAAGGACTAGGAATGATAAAGTAGATCCAAGAACCAAGAACTCGAGAGTGGAATAATTCAACTGGGAGAGATGGCCCCCACCGCCAATCACGTCCTTTTAGGACAGGGGATATACAGCCCCTCACTGTTTATCACGTCCACTAAGGACAGGGGATATACAGCCCCTCACTGTCTATCACGTCCACTAAGGACAGGGGATATACAGCCCCTCACCGTCAAATATCAATGCCCCTATGGGCAAGGGATATACAGCCCCTACTGTTACCATTAAAGACGCGCGCACGTCGAAAGAAAGATTTCCAAGATTGACCCTTTTCCAAAAATCCCGCTAGATCACCAACTACCCAGAGCAATACCAAAACACTCAGTCCTACAGAGTGCAGAAGCGTAAACCCTAAGTAGCCAATGTCTAACGGGCAACCAAGTAGAAGAAACCAACACCCAAGTGAGTTCCACATCCAAGGCTCAGTTAGTCACACAAGCTGGGTCAGTCACACAACCATTTCCTTTTTTTTGAAGTTCCTCTTAAAGCCAGTTAGCGTTTTCCAAAACATTCCACAAGTCAATCAGCCAAAATAACGTAGTACGAGCAATCGTACAAAACATTCCATAAAGTCCAAAACACATCAAGCTGAGTACGAGAAATCGTACCTGGGTAACGTTGTAGCAGTTCTAATCTACTTGCGCAAACAATCAACAGTACTCTGAAGAATATTAAAGATAACTTACTATCAATAACCCGTACCCTAAGCAAAACTTAAATGAATTCTTCTCTCTTATCTCCAAATCTCAATTATCTTATACGCCCTCGCTTAAATGTTATGTATAACCTTTGACTTACTTAGAAGGTTGTATAGCCCAAGGTTGTAGGATCAAGGAATGTATTTTATTAACACATGTTAATTGTTCCACCCTTATCCACTTACCCATACCTAACCATAATTCTCACATTAAAGACCTTTATAACATAAGTGCATTATACGTTATTCAATCAATCTTAGAATCTCAATAACAATTCTTAAGCTCCATACTTGTATTCTTACTTTAGGACATACATCGTGTTATGACCAATGACAGGTTTATCTTAGAATACTATACTATTATTTCACAATTTATTGACTATGTATCTTTATCAATATCTACTAGATAATCCATTATAACTAAGTTTTCCCCCTTAACTTAATTAAGATCTACATCCCGTATACTGAAATCGTAGTGTTGTAGATGCATTTTATAACTTATTGAGCTACTAACCTCAATTATCTTATCTTTAGTTCAGAATGGCCTTTAATTACAACCATCTATTAATCTTGGCATAAGTTGTTAAATTACTTTTCATCTTGAAATAACCATATTATAGTTAACCTCAAACTTATCGAACTCTCACATTTAATATCCACAAGGTATATTATTTACTTAACCATATCTTTATAATAAGGTGTTTTAAGATAACCTTTTAGGTATCCCTACTTACATTTAATTCCCTAACTGTTTTATTTTTACACACATTCTCTCTATAGACCATGTATAATCCTTTTGTTAAACTTCGTTAAACTCAAGTCTTAAATACATTTTATATTGTTTACAAAACCTAAAGTTTCAAAAGAATAACTTAATTAATTTCCTTTATTGTATTTAGGATGGACATCATATCTTAGCATGAGGTAGAATTTATCAAAGAATTAAGTTCTGGTTCGTAAGTGAAATTGTCAATTACTTAATAAGATAATATATTCTGAACAATCTCCATACCCTATATTCAAATGACACATTAATATTTCCAGTGACAAAAGGTTAATCAACATAATCTCTTATGTAACCTAGTCTCATCTAATTAAAGGTTTAAAGATTTCAAGTATAAACCTTCTTATAAATTCTAACTACTAAATACATTACTTAACTATAAACTCACATCCTGAATATTGGTGTTAATGTATTTATATGGCTTAACTAGTTATAAGAAACTTAAGGATTATTATTTAGATTAAACCCCTAATCATAGTTAATGTAGTTTTATCATAATCCCTTTTAATGATTTTTTTCTTAAAATATTAAGTTATTACTCAATCCTGTAAATATTTAGAAATAATTAAATCTAGACTTATTTATCCTCTTCACATTTAGATGTAAAGTAACTCATTTATTTATTATTGTTTATATTAAGAACATTTAAATGTAAAAGTATTTCATTCATTTTATTATTATTATATAATATATCTATTTGTGTAACGCTTTATGTAAACTAATTCCAATATTCCTAAATTTCAACTTATTAATTTCTTAACCAAATTATAGATTTACATTGTGGTCATTGACTAAATATAGGTATATTTAAATACTGTTTATATAAATCTTAGAAATTCAAAGATAACTAAAAACTCAACCTATAACCATAAATTAGTACCACCTCATATAATATTCTTTATTAGTATCATGTAGAGGTTTAGTTTAACTCATAATTCCTTCATATCCTATTTTCTATAAGGTATTTTATTTCTTTTATTTATTTATTTATCGTATATATATATATATCCTTCCTATTATATTTCTCACAAGGAATGTTATTTCCTTATCTATTTTTATTGTATTTATATATATATATACATATACCTACATATATTAAGATTTATCGAGAACATTCTTTAGGAAATTCTATTGTATTTAATTATATCTAATATCTTTTAGACATATCCAAAACTGATTTATGGTTTATAAAATAAAGTATTCCCTTAGTTTTAGTTAAACATATTAGCTTCCATATTATATATAAATAAAAATGTAGTTTAGTTAAATTCCTTGATTTAATATAGGTTTCTATTTATTTCTCTCATAAAATATATATATAAATATATGTAACAATTTTTTTACTTCACTTAAAGTTAATACCCAAATATTTATAAACATACTGTATTAAATGTTAATTAGTCTTAATATATTTTCCCCAACCTATAAAGTTCATTAATCAACAATAATTTAATTTTTATTACATTAAAAACATATATTATAAGTTATTCTTATGAAAAACTCACAAACAATTTTTAAAACCTTTTCCCGTTGCCCAAAAATTCCCAAACTTAACATACAGTAACTATAACATTTTAGACATATTATAAAATTTTTATTTCATAAAAATATCTTTTTAATTTAGCCAAATAATTCCAGAAAACCCGTAACTTGTAAAATCATAACTTATGTTTAAAAACTCCAAAACCTTAATAATTTACATCAAAATAACTACATAAAATAAGGAATCTATGGTTAAAATGTCAAGTCAAAATACATTCGGGAAGATATTTAAATTAACCCAACAAGTTAAGACTATTTACTGGAATTTTTATAGAAACTTTAATAACTTATAAACACCAGATCTAATCTTGGCCGTTCAAATCTTTTAAAACGAAATCGACGGCTCCTGTACTCCTAGTTCATCAGCGAGTTCGATAAGGGGGCGAGTACTAAATCGACGATTCCTCACAATCTACAGAACGAAATTGAGTGATTTTTGTTCTATGGATTCGAAATCAAATTTCAGTTCTATTGGTACCAATTTCCCCAATTTTAATACAGTATACACCAAGATTCAAAATCAATTCGAATGTTAGGGTTAGTTCAGTTTCAGAATTAAATCGAGTACAATTCTTACAAATTCTCCTAATCTAATACGAATATTGACTAAATTAACACATGGGTAGATCGGAAATACCATTACGACAGCAACAACG